>JAODAL010015677.1:0-83048 GCA_025379985.1 Phyllomedusa bahiana | reverse complement strand
TGAAACCCCCCTTCCATCCCACCCCCAGTCATTTTCATTCCTCCCACCTTACTGCACGTAACCCTCTCTCTCCACGGGGATCTTTCCATCTTCCTTCAAACACCCCACAAACCCCTTACAAAAAAAGCCCTCTCTGGCCCGTCCTGTCTGATAACTCCCGACCAGTCTCAACCTCCCTTCATCTCAAAAACTCCTGGAACGCTTGGTCTATTTCCCCCTAACCGCTATCCTTTTGTTTTAACTCTCTTTTTACCTCCAATCGGGTTTTCCCGACCCCTACACTCCAAAAACTCCTAGTTAAAGTCTCAAATGCCCTCCTAACAGCAAAATCTCAGGGTAACCTCATTGTTGCTTCTTCGGACTCTCTGCAGCTTTTGACACTTTTGTCACCCCTTTCCTCAGCTCAGCCCCATTGCCTCCGGACACCGCTCTCGTTTGGTTTCCCGTCCTCCTCTCTGACCGCTCCTTCAGTGTCTCGTTTCGGGTTCACCTCCTCTCCTTTTCCTCTTGCTTTTTGGATTCCTCGGGGTCTTCTAGGTCCTCTCCTTTTTCATTGTACACACCCCCCATTGGACAAACCTCATAATTTGGTTTCCCAGTACCTCTCTAGGGCTGACCCCCAATTTAAACACTCTTCCCGAGCCCCTCACTCTGCCCTGCTAAAAAAACACCATGATGTCGGGCCCGCTCTGACATCATGTCCTCCCTGTATCTTAACAACCCTCACTAAAATGAACTTCTTTCCGCCATTACTAACCAACCCCCCCTGCATTTCTCTCTCCTGTGGGCACCCCTACCCAGCAGCGGCCCGGGGGTTTTGGGTAACTAGATTTTGATCCTGCCCTTTTCCCCCATATACCAACCCTTCCCCGCCCTTCACCTGACCTCAAGAACATTCCAGAATCCGTTTTTTTCCCCAGGGAAACAACTCAAACTCTCTTTACTGTTTATTCTTTCTCGTCTTGACTACTGCAACTCCTTTGCTTATAAATCTCCCTCTCTGAAACTCCCCCCTCTCCAATCTGTCCAGAATCACAGCCAGGCTTGTCTTTCCTCCAGCCGCTATACTGATGCCTCACCCTGTGTCAGTCTCTGCCTGGCTGTAAATTTTAGTACAGAATACAACAAAACTCATCACTCCACACATAAGGCTCTCCACAGTGGAGCAACCCCCCACATCTCCTCCCTTATCTCTTCTCCCCCCTACCCGCCCCCTCCACCTGCTACTGATCAAGATTCACCCCCCGCTTTCCCCAACCCCCATGCCCCTCTCCAAGATTTTTCACGATGCCCATTCTCTGGAAAAGTTTTCCCCCTTTATCAGGCCTTCACAACCCCCCACAGTTTTTAATGCGTTCTGAAAAAAATCTCTTTTAACAAGCACCAAGACACTAATTGTTAAACCCAAAATGTTGTACAGATTTCACTTCCCGCACTTGCACCCCCCAGGCACTTTCGTATATAGAAAGTATGGGGGATGGCAGGTTCATCCACTTTTTTTTGTGATACCCCAATTTATGTAACCTGGCCCCAAAACCCTTGTAAACCCAAACACTTTTCACCCTTTGTTTCACCCACACCCTAATAGATTGTAAGCTCTTGCGGCAGGCTCGCGTGTCTCATTTTTCGGTACTTTTTTATAATGAATGTCTGGTTTGTCTTGGGGTTTTCCCCCCCAAATTGAAAGTGCTGCGGGTAGTTGCGCTTATAAAAAAAGATTATTATTATGCTCCAGCAGAAAGCTGTGGGTGCTCTGCTGGGTGATGCTCTGCAGGGAAGGGGGGGGGTGCAATGCTCTATGAGGTGGTCTCTGTTATTTCCTAGAACAGGGGTCTGCAACGTCGGCTCTCCAGCTGTTGGGAAACTACATCTCTCATCATGCCCACTGACATAGATTCTATAAATGCATGATGGGAGTTGTAGTTCCCCTACAGCTGGAGACATGACGTTGCAGACCCCTGTCCTAGAGGGTGGAGGGACCAGGTCCTTTAGTCCACTAGTACTGATACTCAACCGGAGCGCACTGCAAGCACCACTGCACTCTATAAGCTGCACTCTGATTGGCAGCAGAGCCAGCCGCCGCTGGGAGGTGTAGTGCGACCTCCAATCATACACCGACTCCCTACAGATCAGCCGGCCCGATCCCCAGTGTGAATGATGGTAGCAGCCTCCATTACTGTAGCCGGCTCCTCTGCCAGTAAACAGGTTATGTGGCAATGCACACGGTCACATACACCCTGTAGGGCGGCGCTCTCTGCTCTAGTGCATGTGGTCAGGATCTCCTCCCACACACTGCACTGACCAAGTTGGATCAGACTGAGGAAATACTGACCAGTTGCTGTGAGGGGATAATCTCCAGTCCATCTAGCACCTTCCATTCAGGTGGCAAATCGAGGGGAAAGGTCTCCTTCACCCCCAAACACCAGTCACTGGGTACAAACACCACCCAGACTCTGCTCTCCAACAGTCACAGGTTAAACAGAATCCATAGCCTTGTATAGTAAGTGCAGACAAGGACCAAACTTCTTAAAGTTTTAGGCTTTAATATAAAAAAAATGCAGCGCTTATAAAAAGGTACAAAAATACAGACATAGATACAAGCAATAATACAAGGGGGGAAACTCCGAAAACACCCAACACCATGCAGAGACTCCGGAGGGGGAGGAAGTCATTGGAGCACAGACGATGGCTGAACAGGTTGTTTCTGTTGTACCCATATTTTATAGTCTGAAAACACTGTTCAGATTTCACAGCCGCCCATTAGGGTAATTTGTTGTCCCCGACTGGACGGTGAGGTCATAAGGGGGACGGACAAAAAATATCTAATTTTATATGGCCCTCGATTGACTCATTGTAATGTGGTTGGGTGGACAAACCCTCCTGTACATCCATTTAAGTAGATGAAACTCCATGTCACACTTGGAGATAACCTGCTAGCCCCTCGAGATAACCTGCTAGCCCCTCGAGATAACCTGCTAGCCCCTCGAGATAACCTGCTAGCCCCTCGAGATAACCTGCTAGCCCCTCGAGATAACCTGCTAGCCCCTCGAGATAACCTGCTAGCCCCTCGAGATAAGTTATATAATGTAATATAACCAGCTGGCTCCAAGTTCAGTGCCCGCATGACGTTCTAGACGTGTGGGTACGTCCATTTGTGGGAACACCTTCCTGCACAAGACAAACCCAAATGCCCTATGTTGGGAACAACCACAAAATTTAGCTCTAGCCCCACCTGTGAAGCCACTGGTAGAAGCATAACTGTGATGCGGTGAGCAGTCACAATATGGGTCAGGCCATAGAGCACCATTCACATGTAGCTTCTGTCTGTAAGTGGGGACACCACGTGTAAGGAAGAAGAGCCTCTGAAAGCAACTGATCGTAATGGGAGTTAGTTTAGAACTGTAATAGGAAAGTGTCATGGATGTTCCGGGGATTACAAATGGGTTCATCCAAATATCTTCAATTCCAGACACTAGGCGTGGTTAATTGATGACGAGGTTAACAGGTTATCTCTAAGTGTAACAACCTGTTACCCTTGGAGATAACCTGTTACCCCCGGGAGATAACCTGTTACCCCGCCATCAATCAATCAGGCCTAGTGGCTGGAACTGCAGGTATTTGGATGAACCCATTTGTAGTCCCTGGAACATCCATAAAACTTTCCTATTACAGTTCTAAACAGACCCCATTACGATCAGTTGCTTTCAGAGGCTCCTTTTCCTTACACGTGGTGTCCCCACTTACAGACAGAAGCTACATGTGAATGGTGCTCTATGGCCTGACCCATATTGTGAGTGCTCACCCCATCACAGTGATGCTTCTACCACTGGCTTCACAAAAGGGGGCTACAGCTACATTTTGTGGTTGTTCCCGACATTGGGCGTTTGGTTTCATCTTGTGCAGGAAGGTGTTCCCACAAATGGACATAGCCACACGTCTAGGACGTTATGCGGGCCAGCTCGCTATATTACAGCTGGCTCCATGCCTCGTTGGTCACGGACAAAAAAAAGTTAAACACAAAGTAAAAAACATACACCGCCCTTTTCCCGTTACAAATGGCAAATCACCCAAATCCGAAAGTAAAAAAAGGACACATACTTTTAACGACCTTGCCTGCAAATCGGTCATGTTATTTAACCTGCACAATGAACGCTAAAAAAAAAAGGCAAAAAGAAACAATGGCGGAATTGTGCCCCTGTCCCATTTTCACAGCCCAATGTTAAAACCACTGTGACACATCAGTGGGGCACAAATGCACAATACACCCCTAGATGAGGTCTTTAAGGGGTGTTTATTTCACGATGGGGTGACAACTTGAAGTTTCTCTCGTTCTGGTACTTTCGAGGCTTGGCACCCACCAAAGTCTGCCTTCCAAAATCCAAACAGCGCTCCCTCCCTCGTACTCCCTGCCATGTGCCCAAACACCAGTCACACCCATATCTATAGGGTATTGACGAACTTGGAAGAAATTTGCTAACAAATTTTGGGGTGCTCTTGTTTTTATCTAGGACTCCTGGTAAAAATGTAATATTTTCAGCTATAACTGCAGATTCTGGGAAAAATAAAAATATTAAGTTTTCATTTTCAGAGCCGAACGCTATTGTGAAACACCTGTGAGGTCGATATACTTGCTTCACCCCTGGATATATTTCTTGAGGGGGGTAGTTTACAAAGTTTTTTTGGGGTGTTTATTAAGTTTTAGCCCCTTAGGGTGTCGGCAAAGCCGTCATGGCACCTAAAGAAAACCCTAATTAAAAGGAGACCCCCAAAAGGTGCTCCACCTACTGTGAGGCTTGTGGTTAAAGGGGTCATCTCACTACAGGGATCGCTGCTTTTTATGTTAAAGATCTTGCAAAAACAAGTCACTTTGCAATATGTGTCCATTAACCTGTGTCCTACCTATTCCTAGATATCCCCTCTTATATGGGCTGCATCAGCTCCTCAGGTTGCTAT
Organism: Phyllomedusa bahiana; assembly: GCA_025379985.1. Lineage (NCBI taxonomy): Eukaryota > Metazoa > Chordata > Amphibia > Anura > Hylidae > Phyllomedusa > Phyllomedusa bahiana. The sequence goes on along the minus strand of JAODAL010015677.1, from coordinate 78,095 downwards.
ATCTACAGACCTGCTCTCTCTCTCTCTCCTGATAGGCTACAAGCGCTGGTCGCTATAGCTACAGACCTGTTCTCTCCTGATAGGCTGCCAGCGCTGGTTGCTATAGCTACAGACCTGTTCAATCTCTCCTGATAGGCTACCAGCACTGGTTGCTATAGCTACAGACCTGTTCGATCTCTCCCGATACGCTGCCAGTGCTGGTCGCTATAGCTACAGACCTGGCTTCTACTGCAGCCTAGTAGAAGCCAGTAAACAAACCCCTGAATTCAAAATGAAACCAAGAAAACAGGACTGAGGTGAGATGAATCAATGAAGTGAGACAACCCCTTTAAGTCAAATAGCGCACTAGGGCCACATATGGGATATCTCTAAAAACAGCAGAATTGGGGGAGTCAATATTGATTTGCGTTCCCTAGTTACATCTATCGTGTTCCAGTGAATAATGGATTATAATTGGAAACTTGCAAAAAAGGAGAATTTTACCTCCACGTTGCTTCAACCCCGTCACCGCCGGAGCCAGTTTTGACCTTCCTGACAGAGAGCCCCCTTTTTAAAATCTGACCTGTGTCACTTTATGTGAGAATAACTTTTTGACGCTTTTACCTTCCATGTGATTCAGAGATTGTTTTCTCGTGACACATTGTGCTTTAAAGTTAGTAAGAAATTTTGGTTCAAACAATCTTTGTTTATTTGTGAAAAATATCAAAATATCATGAAAATTTGGAATTTTGTTAAGTAATTTCTTGGAGCGGATTCTAAAGACTGATCGGGCAGACGTGATGTAAACACGCATCGGCGATCACTCATGTGAACGCCGATACGGGTTTCCCATTGCCGGCAGTGTTAAACTCACTGCTCATTGTTAGATGCGTGTCTGGGTCTGTTCAGACAGAACAGACCCAGACATGCATCACAAAAAAACTTATGTTCACACGGATACAAAACGGCGTGTGAACATACCCTACAGCATCCGGGCTGTCAGGTAGGAGATCAGCGTTCTTATTTGTATATCTCTATACAAGAGAAAGTCTCTGAATCTCATGGATAAGTAAAAGTATCAAAAAGTTATTCCCACACGGACAAGTCTAAGTTAAAAAAAAAAACGAAGGTCATATCTGGCTGCGGCGGTTTTATGATGGACTGGTTTTGGTGGTTTGATCCATGGATCCGGAAGCAGATCAGCCACGTGCAATGGGTCTAATACAGGATCAGTTTGCCCACACGGTTTCCAAGCCGAAAAGTGACATTTTCCACAGCATGAATTGTAAAACTGCCAGTAATCCATAGCCAGGCCACAATACAGTGGTGTGACATCAGCCCTATAGAGGGGAGCGGTACACCCCGCCGCCCTGCTTACCTGCTCACACTATACCAGGGGTGGCGGCATCAGTCCTGTAGAAGGGTTGGGGGGAGCGGAGACAACGCAACACCGTCCTTCATCCTCACATTCCCCAACACAAGAGGCTCCTCCTGCAAATAACGGTTAATTATAAAAAAGTTCCTGTAAGGAAAAGCCCCCGACACAGAAGAGACAGAAAAGAGAATGGATCTTCTACATACAGGATATAGTGACAGGAATGAGAGGCGCACACAGGGGCCCGATGACCCCTACAGAGCAGGTGACACCCCACCAAATCAGTATGGCACCTCTAGATCCTCTGAGCTCAGTGACCCAGTCAGAACGTGACCTAACACGGAGCCCACCAAAGATAAGTGGACCCTCCAGCACCTCTAGATCCTCTGACCTCAGTGATCTAGTTATAACATGACCTACTATGAGTCCACCACCAAGATCCCTGGACCCTCCAGCACCTCTGACCTCAGTGACCCAGTCAGAACATGACCTAATGGAGTCCACCACCGGAACCACCCCGGCAACTCAATATCCTTTGACCTAAGTAACCCAGTCATAACATGGAGTCCACCACCAAGGTCCCTGGACCCTCCAGCACCTCTGACCTAAGTAACCCAGTCATAACATGGAGTCCACCACCAAGATCCCTGGACCCTCCAGCACCTCTGACCTCAGTGACCCAATCAGAACATAACCTAATGGAGTCCACCACCAGGACCCCTCCAGCAACTCAATATCCTTTGACCTAAGTGACCCAATCATAACATGGAGTCAACCACCAGGATCTCTGGACTTTCCGGCACCTGTAGATCCTCTGACCTCAGTGACCTAATGGAGTCCACCACCAGGATCCCAGGACCCCCCAGCATTTCAATATCCTTTGACCTCAGTGACCCAGTCATAAAGTGATTTAACATGCAGTCCACAGAGAGGATCCTTTGATCCCCCGAAACCTCTAGATCCTCTGACCTCTGTGACCCAGTAACAAGGTGACCTAACATTGAGTCCACTGCAGGATTCCTGGGCCACCACCTACACTATACCCTCTGACTTCAGTGACCCAGCCATAATGTGACCTAACATGGAGTCCACCACCAGGATCTATGGACTTCCTGGCACCTCTAGATTCTTTGACCTGAGTGAATTAGTCATAACATCATTAAACTTGGGAGATTCACCACCAGGACCCCCCGAAACCTCTAGATCCTCTGACCTTGCTGATCCAGACATAACAATATTTTAACATGGAGTCAACAGCCAGGATCCCTGGACCCTCTATACCCTCTGACCTCAGTGATCCAACATGGAGCCCCACTGCCGGGGGGGGGGGGGGGGGGGGACCCTGTATCTCCACCAGCACCTCAAACCTTGACCTCAGTGCCCTATTCTAAGTTGACCAAAGGAGTCCACACAGGACCCGGACCCTCCACACCTCTAATTTTTCTGACCTCACTGACTTAGTCATAATTTACCTAACAGGGAGCTACACCGGGTTCCCTTTGGGCCCCCCAAACCCCTAAAACCCTCAACCTCATGCCCCGTTATAAGGTGACCTAATGGAGTCCACTACAGGATCCCTGACTCCCGGCATCACAGCAGAACACTGCGGTGTTATATACTGCACCACTTCTCTATACAGATCATAATCAGAAGGGGTTTGGGGGTGGGGAACACCCCTCTGGGAGGGGGCGGGAAAACCACTTGCATCGGGGCTCGTCACCACCACAACCCAAGGGCCATGTCTGCCAGGGCCCTCCATTTTACAGGGGCTTCAGGGTTTCAGCCATAGAAAAAGCGATGGTTTCAGGCTCAAGTCCCCCTGAATGTGGCATGTGGGCGGGGGCACGTTTGGGGCCGGGTGATCAACCCTGTGTCCCTTTTTTTGGCAGGGGGGCTCGGCCGCCTCTCGGCAGGGGGGGTTCGCCGCCTCTCGGCCGGGGCCCTGGCCCCTCTCGCAGCGGGCCGGGCCGCCCTCTGGCAGGGGCTCCCGCCTCCGGAGCGGGGCTCGGCCCGCTTCGGCAGCGCAGCGGCCATGTTTTTTTTTCGTGGGGATCTTGACCCGGGGGCGACTGGAAGGTTTTCCGGCATTTTCCCCCCGGGCACCGTGCAGCAGTCTGTTCAGGTCGGGGGCCGTGGTTTTCCAGGTCATCCGTAGGGAAGCGGGGCGCCGCAGATTCCAGCACAGCATCACCCCATGTGATCTCTGCAGAGCCCGTGTTTGGGAGCAGTGCCGGGAGTGGTACCTTCAATTTCCTTTGCTTTTCTTTAGGGTGAATTTTTCTTTTTGGGGAGTCGTCCCTTTTCCCTGCTGGATCATGGGGGCCCGGGACGTCCCTTCCCCCCCCCACGCACAAGCAGTTTGGGCCCAAATTCTGACGGGGTCCGTACCTGTTGGAAGCAAGGACAGTGGGTTTTAGAGGCTTCTAGTGCCAGACCCCAGTAGGGAGGAGCGGCAGGAGCAAGGGGGCGCCCGCGGCCACCAGAGGCGGCAGGAGCAAGGGGGCCCGCGGCCACCAAGGCGGCAAAAGCAAGGGGGCGCCTCGCCACCAGAGGCGGCAGGAGCAAGGGGGGCGCCCGCGGCCACCAGAGGCGGCAGGACCACTGGGGGCGCCCGCGGCCCCAAGGGGGCAGGAGCAAGGGGGGCGCCCGCGGCCACCAGAGGCGGCAGGAGCAAGGGGGCGCCCGCGGCCACCAGAGGCGGCAGGAGCAAGGGGGCGCCCGCGGCCACCAGAGGCGGCAGGAGCAAGGGGGCGCCCGCGGCCACCAGAGGCGGCAGGAGCAAGGGGGGCGCCCGCGGCCACCAGAGGCGGCAGGAGCAAGGGGGGCGCCCGCGGCCACCAGAGGCGGCAGGAGCACGGGGGGCCCCCGCGGCCACCAGCGGCGGCAGGAGCAAGGGGGGGCGCCCGCGGGCCACCAGAGGCGGCAGACAAGGGGGCCCCGCCCAACCAAAGGGGCGGCAGGAGCAAGGGGGGCGCCCGGCCACCAACGGGCAGGACAAGGGGGGGCCCCCGGCCACCAGAGGGGGCAGGAGCAAGGGGGGCCCCCCCGGGCCCCCAAAGGGCGGCAGGAGCAAGGGGGGCGCCCCGGGGCCACCAAGCGCAGGAGCAAGGGGGCGCCCCCCACCAGAGGCGGCAGAGAAAAGGGGGGGCGCCCCCGGCCACCAGACGGCAGGACAAGGGGGGCGCCCCCGGCCACCAAGGGGGCAGGAGAAAGGGGGGGGCGCCCGCGGCCACCAAGGCGGCAGGAAAGGGGGGCGCCCGGGGCCACCAAGGCGGCAGGATAAGGGGGGCCCCGGGGGCCCCCCAGCGGGGCAGGAGAAAGGGGGCCCCCGGCCACCAGAGGCAGCAGGGAAAGGGGGCGCCCGCTCTAGCTGCGAAAAAACCTATGGAAATTTTTAAAGCACAAATAAAAACAAAAAGTGACAGCAGCAGATAAAAAAGCCGACTCAGCCAATAAATTAAAAAGGGGATTCTCACCACAATTATTGGCTTTAAACATGTAGGCAAAGATAAATAAAGATTACCAACTACATTGCTGTTCTGATCTCAGCCTGTGAGTGCTCAGACCATACGCTGCACACTGCATCGGTCTTGCATGGCTGTCGTCCCAGAAGGAAGCCTCTTGTAATGATGATGCATAACAAATCATAAACCGTTTACTGGATCCATATCCTGTGCTTTGATGAGACCCAGAGAAACTTATTTGGTTCAGATGGAGCCAAGCTTGTTTGGTGGCAACCGGGTGAGGAGTACAAAGACAAGTGTGTCTGCCTACAGTCAGGCATGGTGGTGGGAGTGTCATGGTTTGGAGCTGCATGAGTGTTGCCGGCTGTGGGGAGCTACAGTTCCTTGAAGGAACCATGAATGCCAACATGTACTGTGACATCCTGAAGCAGAGCAGGATCCTGTTCATTCAGGGCCACAGGGCAGTATCCAACATGACACTGACCCCAAACACCTCCAGACCACCACTGCCTCGCTAAAGAGAATGAGGGAAAAGGTGCTGGACTGGCCAAACGGCTCCAGACCTAAACCCTATGGAGCATCTGTGGGGCCTCCTCAAACGGAAGGTGGAGGAGTGCAAGGTCTCTACCAGCCACCAGCTCCGTGAGGTCATCATTGACATCATGGAATAGCTAGGAATAGCAGAATTAATATGCCAAATCACTACAGTAGACCCGTCCACTGCCTGAGCAGAAAGTGAGAGTCTGAAGCCGCCTGTCGCTCTGTGAAACAGCATCAAACCCTTTAAAAATGTATTTTAAAAAACCCAAACAAGATGGGCAGCTCCAGTGTAACCCTGCTACCACTGTATGGAGGGGTCTGGACACAGTGTCCTCTGCTGGGGGGACATCATGCACTGCAATACAGGATCTCAGCTGAGGCTTGCTATTGTTGGCACAGTGACTGCAGCTCTGGATGTGACTAGAGTAGAAGAGCTGATAGCACAGTCTATGTAGATGACAGATACATGAAAAGCCGTACCTGAGCTCAACCGCGCACCACCGCCGCCATCTTCATCCTCACTGTCTGGAAATAAAGATGGAACACATGAAACAGGCACAGAACAGAAGAGCGTCCATCATGGGTGCTTCTCCCAAACCTGCTCCTCTAGTGAGGGACCCTTCAAAATCTGCAGTAAGAAGAGTAAGGAAATCCACCACCAGGGACGGAGCCAAGACAGCAGTCACACAGGCCGACGATCAGAGATTCATCCATAGGGGGCCTGATATAGGATTCCCCCGGGGGACTTATAACCCAAACCTGAGGGGCAGCAAAGCTCCATTCAGCAATACTAGGACTGCTGCTTCCACAGGATATAACCGTGATGTCCGAGGCTCCCTTCATCCCCTATACACCAGGTACAAAAAGCTCAGGTTTCGGCAGAAATTTCAGGATTAACTACATTCCTTGAATTTTTTTTTTTTTTTAATGTCCTCAACGCCCCGGCTCTCCCCCTGTAGAGGCGGCAAATGCCCCGCCTCCCCCCAGAGTTAAAACGGTGGGCGGGGTCGGAGGGCGAGTAAGTAATAGAAGACGAGGTCCGAGGGCGGAGGGGGAGTAGAGTAGAGTAGAAGACGGTGCCGAGGTCCGGGCGAGTAGAGTAGAAACGATGTCCGAGTCGAGGGCGATTATAGAAACAGTGTCCGGAGGGCCAGGCGAGTAAGTAGAAACAGGTCCCGGTCCCAGGCGGTAGAGTAGAAGACAGTGTCCGGGGGTCCGAGGGGGATAAGAAAGACAGTGTCCGGAGGCCAGGGGGAGTAGAGTAAAGACATGCCCCCAGGTCCGAGGGCGAGAGAGTAGAAGACGATGTCTGGGGTCGGAGGGTTTTGAAAACAAAAAATTATTCGGGCGGAGGTTATAACTAAAAGATAGTGCCGGAGTTTTGGAGGTTTTTTAGACAAAAGACATTTGGGGGTCGGAGGGGTTATAGACTAAAAACAGTTCTGGAGGGCCAGGGTTTTGTAACTAAAAACAGTTGTCTGGAGGGCCGAGGGTTTAAGCAAAAGCTTTGGGGTGAGGGCCCCAGGGCATAAGTAAAGACAAGTGTCTGGAGGTCGGAGGTTAGTAACAAAAGACAGTGCTGGGGGTCGGAGGGGGTTTTAACTAAAAGACATGTCTGGAGGTCGGAGGGTTAGTAAAAATAAAGACGATGTCTGGGCCTCTGAGAGGGTAGTCTACTAAAAGACGATGTCTGGAGGTCGGAGGGTTAGTAGACTAAAGACGAGTGTCTGGAGGTCGGCAGGGTTAGAAGTAAAAGACGAGTGTCTGGAGGTCCGAGGGTTAGTAGACTAAAAGACAGTGCTGGAGGTCGGAGGGCGAGTAGAGTAGAGTAGAAGACGAGTGTCCGGAGGTCGGAGGGCGAGTAGAGTAGAGTAGAAGACGAGTGTCCGGAGGTCCGAGGGCGAGTAGAGTAAAAGACGAGTGTCTGGAGGTCCGAGGGTAGTAGAGTAGAAGACGAGTGTCTGGAGGTCCGAGGGCGAGTAGACTAGAAGACGAGTGTCTGGAGGTCGGAGGGCGAGTAGACTAAAAGACGAGTGTCTGGAGGTCGGAGGGTTAGTAGACTAAAAGACGAGTGTCTGGAGGTCGGAGGGTTAGTAGACTAAAAGACGAGTGTCTGGAGGTCCGAGGGCGAGTAGAGTTGAAGACGAGTGCCTGGAGGTCCGAGGGCGAGTAGAGTAGAAGACTAGTGCCTGGAGGTCCAAGGGCGAGTAGAGTAGAAGACTAGTGCCTGGAGGTCCAAGGGCGAGTAGAGTAGAAGACTAGTGCCTGGAGGTCCAAGGGCGAGTAGAGTAGAAGACTAGTGCCTGGAGTCCGAAGGGCGAGTAGAGTAGAAGACGAGTGTCTGGAGGTCCGAGGGCGAGTAGAGTAGAAGACGAGTGTCTGGAGGTCTGAGGGCGAGTAGAGTAGAAGACGAGTGTCTGGAGGTCTGAGGGCGAGTAGAGTAGAAGACGAGTGTCAGGAGGTCCGTGGGCGAGTAGAGTAGAAGACGAGTGACAGGAGGTAGGAGGGCGAGTATAGAAGACGACGAGTGTCTGCCGGTCCGAGGGCGAGTAGAGTAGAAGACGAGTGTCTGGAGGTCTGAGGGCGAGTAGAGTTGAAGACGAGTGTCCGGCGGTCCGAGGGCGAGTAGAGTAGAAGACGAGTGTCTGGAGGTCTGAGGGCGAGTAGAGGAGAAGACGAGTGTCTGGAGGTCCGTGGGCGAGTAGAGTAAACGACGAGTGTACGGAGGTTTGAGGGCGAGTAGCGTATAAAACAGTGTATGGAGCTCCGAGGACTAACGATATGGAGGCTTCCAAGGTCCCCCTAACCTCATTGTGTGGTATCCAAATTAAACCAGAAGTGTAAATGCAGGTATGCATGTATATTAACAGATTGAAATAATAAATACATGGAAGATAGAGAATTGTCAGCCATTTTTCATGCTTATTTAAAACTGTAAACTTTATATCACCCATATAACCTATAGAGACCATGAGAAGAATTTAATATCCATAAAAGCAGCGTAACAGGTAGTGTGTGCAGCTCTGGAGGTGACAGGAGTATACAAACTGTGAATGCAGCTCTGGAAGTATATGATGTATGTGACTGGCACAAGTGGACACAGCGCTGGGGGTGACTGGAGTATATGATGTATGTGACTGGCACAGGTAGACACAGCTCTGGAGGTGACTGGAGTATATGATGTATGTGACTGGCACAGGTGGATACAGCTCTGGAGGTGACTGGAATATATGATGTATGTGACTGGCATAGGTGGACACAGCTCTGGAGGTGACTGGAGTATATGATGTATGTGACTGGCACAGGTGGACACAGCTCTGGAGGTGACTGGAGTATATGATATATGTGACTGGAACAGGTGGACAGAGCTCTGGGGGTGACTGGAGCATAAGCTATGACATAACACGGGCTCAGTACACACACGTCACCCGTCTCGTACCTGAAGCGCCCGCAGTGTCCTCTCCCCCGCCCCGGTCTCCGCCGCTGTCATCTTCTGCTGTGACTTTCCCGTTCTGATAACCTGGGAATAAGAGACAGTGATTGTGAGGACAATGGGCGGGGCAGCCTTGATTATCATAAGGTCTGTTTGTAGCTGTCATTCGACTGTATGTATGTATGTATGTAGAGTATTATGTGTATTTTGTATTGTTATTCAGCCATTTCGTATATTGTCAGTTTACCATTTTTGTAGTTCATAGACCTCAACCCCCCTTTTGCAAATGGAATTTGTAGCCTATGACTGTGGAACATCACACAAGTCCTTTAGACAATTCTATTACCCCGCTTCTTTATATAACCCAGGGCTGCATCTTCCATTTTATTGCATTTTATGGCCAGTTCTGTATATACAAGTGTCATCAATACTTGATAGAAAGCCAAAGCCATATCAGCTTCCTGACCTGTCCCAACCCTAAACGTAGGTCACTGGGAGGGCAGAGTTTAGTTTATCTGTCAACACTGAAGCACAGCCCGTGAACGCCATCTAGTGGACATAGTAAGCAACAGTCCTCATTAAGCATCAAGGGTCCGCCCACCTCATATCTCCAGCCAGTGAGGTGCAGCCCAATTATCCCAATTAGCTGATGGGTGGTGTGGAAACCTGAGATGGTGAGGGGGCCTATAAGACACACTTTGTAAAATAGTTTGGGGCACAATTCTGGATTGAGCTGTGCTCCGTTCCTTCTTCCGTGCCCCCGGATCTGAAAGCCGGCATTGTAAGTGTAAGGACTTTCTATGTTTTCTCCCTCTGATTTTATAACTGTTTGCTACGTATGTCATAATTGAAATCACTATATAAGATAGAGACAGGGAATGTGTACCATCTCTATCACTGCAGAATATATATCCCTGTTAAAACATAACTTTTATTAAATAATATTAAAATATCAATGTGTGCCCCTATGTAATCACCAACAAATCACCTAAAAAACACACAGCACTGTAGACCCTATCAATCTGCGGGGTCAGCGCCCCGATAATGGCGGCTCCGCTAGGTATAGCCGACTGGGTCTCTTGTGCTTACAATAACCACTGCCGTATATATATATAACTAATGCTCTATCTACCTCCAGCATTCCTACCATATGCATACAACAGATACTGATTTTATTACCAGCACTCCTGACGTGTTTCTCCCTAAAAATATAGGGTTCATCAGGGGATTGAATGTAATTGATGTGAAGTTAGCACATATATGGTACTCGACTGATGGACCTTTTAAGAAAAGTGGCATTAAATAAGATACTTAGCGTAATCCTGTGAGGCTTGTGCGATGATGCCTGTTCACAGGAACATGCTGATGTGTTGGTATCCAAGATATGTAGGAGACTGACTAATATTACTCCCTCCCCCTTTTATACCTAATGCAACCCCAATAATGTATAAATGAATATGCCAAGCATCAACATACCTGATTATAAAGTGTCGGTATGTTCTATTCCCGATCCCGGGCCGTCATGCTGCGTTCCCCGCATGTCGGCGTTCCGACTGCGGGAGTGCGCATGCGACATCCCGGAAATGTGCAGCGGTTAGTGTCCAACGTACAACTACAGATTGTATTGATATTGAGTGCCTACCACTGCGCTCATACATCTTAAACGCCTAGTTCTTGATGCACTGATATCCATGTATACGTTACTGGCTGAAAGCTATAGTTGCCTAGCCGTGAGTTGTCACCACTCCACACTAGCTGACGAGTATACGAGTAAGTATAAACATAGGTCTCAGCTAACTTCACAGCAATTACATTCAATCCCCTGATGAACCCTATATTTTTTAGGGAGAAACACGTCGGGAGTGCTGGAAATAAAATCACTATCTGTTGTATGCATATGGTAGGAATGCTGGAGGTAGATAGAGCATTAGTTTTATTTATATATATATATATATATATATATATATAGTATAATATATAATATATATATATATATATATATATATATATATATAATATATATAAATATATATATATATATATATAGTAGGTTATAGTAAGCACAGGAGACCCATTCGCCTATACCTAGCAGAGCCACCCTTATCGGGGCGATGACCCCACAGATTGATAGGGTCTACAGTTCTGTGTATTTAGGCGATTCGTTGGTTATTACATAGGGGTACACATTGATATTTTAATATTATATTATTTAATAAAAGTTTAATAAAAGTTTTATTTTAACAGGGATATGTATTTTGCAGTGATAGACTACGTATGTCAGTCATTGTTGTTGTATTTTTGATGTAAGCTCTGGACCCTGTTTAGTATTAAAATATTACAATTAATACGTTTAGTTCCTGTCGCTGTAAAAACCCAGTACCTTGAAGAGGTGTTTTTAACCCTGTAGCTGCTGGAGAGCAGTGAGGTAACCCGGTTAGCATTTGTAAGTGTATTTTTGGCTCAGAGCCCTTCCCTCTGATTTCCTTTTCGATTATTGGGGAAGGAGGTGGCAGCGGAGTATTTTTGGGGTTGGAACTGTCTTGGGGGTGATTTATACTGATTTGTCACCTGAGTGAGAGGTGAGTGCAACGTGGAAATAAATCAACTCCATTACAGTGGCCCCCAGTCACGTGCTGGTGAGTGTGTACGTGACAGTGATGTGTGCGGCGGCCATTACAGCGGCCGGTCATGCCCGGAGAGTGGAGGCTGCCCGTGTACCTGCTCCGCTTCTCCGGACCTCGCGCAGGATGGTGTCCAGCTTGGTGGGGCGCCCGCTCCGGGGACGGGTAGCGGTGGTGTTGAACATCTTCCACTTGTAGATTATCTGCCGGACAGTGGAGCGATGAAGATCAAAGACCTTACTGATGGTTTTATAGCCTTTCCCGGCCTCGTGAGCCTCCACCACCTTGGTCCGGAGCTCGGCGGAGATCTCTCTGGAGCGGGGCATGGTTCCTGGGGGCAGGAGAGGGGACACATACAGAAGGGGTGAGCACCGAGGGATAGGATGGGAAAGAAGGCCAGACTGGGGCGACCACAGATCCCAGAGAGGCATCTATACCAGAGCAATAGCTCAGCTCATCCTGAGCCTCCTGATTCATGAAAAGAATCTAAAGCTGAGGCTGACACAGGTTTTTCTGATTTCATTTATCACTGTACAACATCAGGGTCAGTAAGTCTGACAGCAACGACAAGCGGCGGCAACGACAGCCGGCAAGCGGCGGCACCTGCAACGACAGCCGGCAAGCGGCGGCAACGACAGCCGGCAAGCGGCGGCCCCAACTGCAACGACAGCCGGCAAGCGCGGGAGCACCTGCAATGACAGCCGGCAAGCGGCGGCAGCCCCTGCAACGACTGCCGGCAAGCGGCGGCAGCACCTGCAACGACAGCCGGCAAGCGGCGGCAGCTGCAACGACAGCCGGCAAGCGGCGGCACCAGCTGCAACGACAGCCGGCAAGCGGCGGCACCTGCAACGACAGCCGGCAAGCTGCGGCACCTGCAAGGACAGCCGGCAAGCGGCACCAGCTGCAACGACAGCCGGCAAGCGGCACCAGCTGCAACGACAGCCGGCAAGCGGCACCAGCTGCAACGACAGGGGCCCAAGCGGCACCCTGCAACGACAGCCGGCAAGGGGCCCACCCTGCAACGACAGCGGCAAGCACGGCACCTGCAAGACACCGGCCAAGGGCACCATGCAAGACAGCCCCCAAGCGGAAACCCACTGCAAGCAGCGGCAAGCAACGCCCCTGAACGACAGCCGCAAGGGCACCCTGCAAGACAGCCGGCAACCCACGGCACCTGCAAGACAGCCGGCAAGCGCCGCACCTGCAAGACAGCCGGCAAGCCGGCACCTGCAAGACAGCCGGCAAGCGGCACACTGCAAGACAGCCGGCAAGCGCGCACCTGCAAGACACCGGCAAGCGCAGCACCTGCAAGACAGCCGGCAAGCGGCCCACCTGCAACTGACAGCCGGCAAGCGGCGGCCCCCTGCAAGACAGCCGGCAAGCAGCGGCACCTGCAATGACAGCCGGCAAGCAGCGGCACCTGCAATGACAGACGGCAAGCAGCGGCACCTGCAATGACAGCCGGCAAGCAGCGGCACCTGAAAAGGACACCCGGGCAAGCTGGCGGCACCTGCAACGACAGCCGGCAAGCAGCAGCAGCACCTGCAATGACAGCCGCAAGCGGGCACCTGCAAGACAGCGGCAAGCCGGCCCCCCGGCACACCACCTGCAATTGACAGCCCAGCTAGCAGCAGCAGCACCTGCAATGACAGACGGCAAGCAGCGGCACCTGCAATGACAGCCGGCAAGCAGCAGCAGCACCTGCAATGACAGACGGCAAGCTGCGCCACCACCAAAGAAAGACGGCAAGCACCGGCACCTGCAATGACAGACGGCAAGCAGCGGCACCTGCAATGACAGCCGGCAAGCAGCAGCAGCACCTGCAATGACAGACGGCAAGCTGCGGCACCTGCAATGACAGCCGCAAGCAGCAGCACACCTGCAATGACAAGGGGAAAAGCACGGCAACCTGCAATGACAGCCGGCAAGCTGCGGCACCTGCAATGACAGCCGGCAAGCAGCAGCACCACCTGCAATGACAGCCGGCAAGCAGCAGCAGCACCTGCAATGACAGCCGGCAAGCTGCGGCACCTCCAAAGACAGCCGGCACGCAGCGGCACCTGAAAATGACAGCCCCCAACAGCGGCCCCCTGAAAATGACAGCCGGCAAGCAGCAGCACCACCTGCAATGACAGCCGGCAAGCAGCAGCAGCACCTGCAATGACAGCCGGAAAGCAGCGGCACCTGCAATGACAGCCGGCAAGCAGCTCTTTATTCTCAGGGACAAGGAAGGACCAAAAAGAGCCTCCCCCAAAACAACCCTGGGGGTGACTAATAGTGACGTCACATGTGTCAGCTCCGCACCAGTGCATGTAACATCTCCCTCCTCATCACATACCTGGAGCCAGCACCGGAAACAGCAGCCTGCGGGGAGAGCCGTCCGCTGACTCCACACAGCAGGAAGCAGCCGCGGAGGATGCCGGGACATGTAGTGCTCAGCCTGCTCCTACCGCAGCCGCCTGCACCGCTCCGAACTACAGGAAGAACCATAGCAACGAACGGCCAATCAGCATCAGCGACGTCACTGGAGCTCCAGCCAATGGAGTGGAGTATTACAGCAGAGGGAAAGTACGGAGCCCTGGAAACTGGCCTTCAGTGTCGTCGGCGCAGCGGCCATTTTGTTGTAGCCTACATTACACTAATAAATAGAATTTGTATTCCATAAAAGCAGGTATCTGGATTTCAGTGCAGACTCCCAGTGGCTGTCACACCGACCCTAGCACCAGAGCCCCAGAACAGCGCCAACTAGTGTCACACTCATTAGAAAATACATACATATTGTGTCAGTTTCAGGTATAAAATACACCCTGGTGTAGTCCATACACCAATGAATATTACATATAATAGTATATACTGTGCTTGTTGTATATTATATGTGATTACACTGTACCTGTATGATAGAAAATACACAGGTGATCAGCTATGTGTATACCTCAGTGACACGGGTACAGTATATACAGCAGAATCCATACATTACATCCCCTCTATATAAAGCCCCATCTGCAGGTTTATCTCTCTGACATGAAATCAGAATAAACCTTCCCCCGTTTTATGTCAATTAGGAACCAAAATTATTTCTATTCCCAAAATGCCAGAATAATCAGATAATTTTTAAGGCATTTTTATTACTTTCTGTAAAGTCACAAGTTTCCATACACTAGGATTAATCTGCCTTTACAGAATTTGGGACTGCCCATATGATGAGGTCAGGTCTCTGGAAGCTTCTGATAGGTTTATTGGCAACATCTGAGTTAGAGACACATCTGTGGATGTATTTTACTGCACACCAGAAACACACTGCTTCTGTGTGTAACATCATGGGAAAGTCTAAAGAAATCAGCCAAGATATCAGGGAGAGAATTGTGAACTTGCACAAGTATGGATCATCCTTGGGTGCGATTTCCAGATACCTGAAGGGGCCTCGTTCATCTGTACAAACAATTATACACAAGTACAAGCAAGATGGGAATGTCCGGCCATCATACCGCTCAGGAAGGAGACGGGTTCTGTGTCTCAGAGATGAACGTGCTTTGGAGAAGAACAAAAGCAAAAGACCTTGTGAAGATGCTGGCGGAAGCTGGTAAGATTGTGTCATTATCCACAGTGAAACGAGTCCTGTATCAACATGGGCTGAAAGGCTGCTCTGCCAGGAAGAAGCCATTACTCCAAAAGAAACATGTAAATGCCAGATTAATGCACAGGAACAAAAACCTACATTTTTGGACACATGTCCTGTGGTCTGATGAAACTAAAATTGAACTGTTTGGCCATAATGACCATCGTTACATTTGGAGGAAAAAGGGAGCAGCTTGGAAGAACATCACCCCAACTGTGAAAAAAAGGGGTGGCAGCATCATGTTGTGGGGTTGTTTTGCTGCAGGAGGGACTGGTGCACTTAACATAATAGATGGTATCATAAGGACAGAAGATTATGTGGCAATACTGAAGCAACATCTCAAGACATCAGCCAAGTTAAAGCTTGGGCGGAAAAATGGGTCTTCCAAATGGACAATGACCTGAAGCTACTGCCAAACTGGTTACAAAGTGGTTTAAGGAGAACCAAGTCCATGTTCTGAGCGGCCTCACAAACTCTGATCTCAATCCATTGGAAATGTATGGGCAAAGCTGAAAAGGTGCCGGTACAAGCAAAGATGACCTCCAAACATGGCTACAGTTACACCAGTTCACATGTCCAGGAAAGAAGGGACAAAATTCCCACCTACTATTGTGAGAAGATTGTGGAAGGATCCAGATCGTTTGACCCAAGTCATACAGTTTAAGGTGAAAGCTCACAAATACTAATGAAATGGAGGGAACTTCTGACTTTGCAGAAAGTAATAAAAATGCCTTAAAAAATCTCCCTCATTATTCTGCATCTGGGGAATAGAAATAATTTTGGTTCCTAATTGACATAAAATGGGGAAGGTTTATTCTGATTTCATGTCAGAGAGAAAAACCTGCAGATGGGGCTCTATATATAGAGATGAGAAAGCCTGCAGATGGGGCTCTATATAGAGGGATGAGAACACCTGCAGATGGGCTCTATATAGAGGGGAGGGAAACACCTGCAGATGGGGCTTTATATAGAGGAGAGGAAAAAAACCTGCAATGGTGCTTTAATATAGAGGGGAGGGAAGAACCAGCAGAAGGGGGCTCTATCCTATATAGAGGGGATGGAGAAACTGCAGATGGGGCTTTATATAAGGGGGAAAAAACCTGCAGATGGGGCTTTTATAAAGA
This sequence comes from Phyllomedusa bahiana, assembly GCA_025379985.1. NCBI lineage: Eukaryota > Metazoa > Chordata > Amphibia > Anura > Hylidae > Phyllomedusa > Phyllomedusa bahiana. Next base: position 61,943 of record JAODAL010015677.1, on the reverse strand, counting down.
TGAGAGGAAAAACCTGCAGATGGAGCTTTATATAGAGGAAGGGAATAACCTGCCAGCATGGGGCTCTATATAGAGGGGATTGAGAAACCCTCAGATGGGCAGCTATAAGAGGGGAGGGAAAAACCTGCAGATGGGGCTTTTATATAGAGGAGAGGAAAAACCTCAGATGGGCCGTCTATAAAGAGGAGAGGGAAAAACCTGCAGATGGGGCTTAATATAGAGAGAGGGAAAACCTGCATAGGGGCTTTATAAAGAGGAGAGGGAACAACCTGCAGATGGGGGGCATTATAATCGAGGAAAGGGAAAACCTGCAATTGGGGCTATATATAGAGGATAGGAAAAACCTGCAGATGGGCTTATACTAGAGGGAGGGAAAAACCTGCAGATGGGGCACAATATAGAGTGTATGGAGAAACCTGCAGATGGCTTTATATAGAGGGGAAAGTAAAAACCTGCAGAAGGGGCTTTATAATAGAGAGAGGGAAAAACTGCAAGATGGAGCATAAATATAGGAGCGGAAAAACCAGCAAGATGGGGCTGTTATATAGAGTGGGAGGGAAAAAACCCTTCGATGGGGCTCTATAATAGAGTGGATGGAGAAACCCTTGCCAGATGGGCTTTATATAGAGGAGAGGGAAAAACCTGCAGATGGGGCTTTATATAGAGGAGAGGGAAAAACCTGCAGATGGGGCTTTATATAGAGGAGAGGGAAAAACCTGCAGATGGGGCTTTATATAGAGGGGAGGGAAACTGCTGGGTTCAGCTGTACATGGAAAGTGGTGGGAGAGTGGTTAAAGCCTCCGGTGTCCTAGCAGCTTCTGGTGTCCATATTTGCGGTCAGCTCAGTGACCAGAATCTGTGCCTGGTTTCCATGGTAATGGAGAGAACATAGTTGCAGTTCTCCTCCCAACCTCATGGGGAGCTCTCTGTCAAGCAGTGAATTATGGGAGACCTAGGTGAGGTAGAACAGGAATAGGTATGGCTGCTTAGTGCTCCCTTTAGTTTTGCGTGAATGGTTACAAAATGGAAATTGCCCAAACTAGAATGTCACATAAATGGGCGCCAATACTGCTGGTAGGAGATCAACAGCGGCACCAGGCGCCTCGTGTGGATACCGGCCAGAGCCTCCAAACTGTGACATCATACAAAGACATCGGGACATGGCCCTGGACCAGTGGGGATGGACGGACGTGCAGCCAGGGTGTGGACGCTGCTACATGGCCGTGGGAGCAGCAGGAGACACCGATGCTGGAAGTGAAATCTTATTGCTTCGTTTTAGATTTCTGTCTTGTTCTGCTGCTGTGAAAGAAAGGCGAGGGCACAAATACCCTCACATAAGGGGGCGCTCTACACTGAAGCCAAGGATAAAATTACCAGCTAGAAAAAGAGAGTGTGTGTGAGGAGAGGAAGAACGGGGAGAGGTGAGTACGAGGGACATCCGGGAAATGGACCGTTTATTTTCTGGGAATCCAGAAGAATCCTCCTTTTATCCAGGAGGCTCCTAAACCTTCCAGGTAAGCTGGCAAGTGTGTTATATACCAGCTACTACTGCAAACCTTCCCTGGCACCGAGGGTTTACTAGCTTCAGATCCCAATGCCAACTGCCCCAAAACAGAGCCATCATAAGGGTGTTCTAGCAGCACAGAGCCCATAATTGTAGCAACCAGAGCCCCCATATTATTGTCAAATACAGCCCCCAAAAAGGAGCCATCAAAAGGGTGTTATAGCACAGAGCCCATGATAGTACCAACCAGAGCCCCCATATTATTGCCAAAAATACAGCCCCCAAAATAGAGCCATCAAAAGAGGGTTAGTGCACCACACAGCCCCCATATTTTTGCCAAATACAGCTACAAAAATAGAGTTATCATAAGGAGGTTATTTCAAACCAGAACCCATAATGATACCAACCAGAGCCCCCATATTACTGCCAAATAAAATCCCCAAAACAGAACCATAATGGGGTTACTCCAGTACAGAGCCCATAATAGTACCAACCAGATCGCCCATATAATTTCCAAATACAGACGGCAAAACAAAAGCCATAACGGTTATTCCAACACAGAGCCCATAACTGTACCAACCAGAGCCCCCATATTATTGCCAAATACAGCCCCCAAAACAGAGCCAAAAACTGTACCAACCAGAGCCCCCATATTATTGTCTAATACAGCCCCCAAAACAGAGCCATCATAACTGGGTTATTCCAATACAGAGCCCATAACTGTACCAACCAGAGCCCCCATATTATTGCCAAATACAGCCCCCAAAACAGAGCCATCATAACTGGGTTATATCAATACAGAGCCCATAATAGTACCAGCCAGAGCCCCTGTATTATTGCCAAATTTCCTGTGGACATGGGTCAGCCCAATTCTTCTTTACTGACATGTTTTCTGCACCACAAACTGTGAAACGCCCATCAGAAAAACCCAGGACATACAAGCTACAGCACTGACTCCCAGTACAGCCGATAGATACCTTCCAGACGGAATCTGTGCACCAAAACCCACCATGTGAATGGGGCCTTAACAGCACTAGCCTATGCTTCAGGCTATAAACCACCTGATTGGTGAGAGTCTGACTCCCAGCATCCCCACGATCAGCCGATTACAGGGGCAATGATGCTGTGGTCACTGCAGAGCCTTCTTTACCAGGAACAGCGCCATACTGCATGGAGTGGCTGTGCCTGGTACAGCAGCTTGGTCCTATGCATGCGAATGGGACGGAGACGCTCCATAATGTAGAGGACTGTGCCTGCTATAGAAGAGGCCACCATGCACACAGGGCACCATGCCCACGTCACCCAGCTGATGACAGGGGTGCCAGGATTTGGGTCACTTACTGGCGGTGTGTACTAAGGCTAGGGCATCTCACATTCCCAAAGACTGTGGGGCTGGGAGCATCTGCTACATACAATGATGGAGAACTATCCTGAGTGCGGGGCTGGCATTCTGATATCTGGAAGGAGGTGAGGAGTCCCCCACAGAGCAGGCGACACTCGCCAATCAGTATGGCACCTCTAGATTCTCTGAGCTCAGTGACCCAGTCATAATGTGACCTAACATGGAGTCCACCGCCAGCATCCATGGACCTCCAGCACCTCTAGATCCTCTGACCCAGTCATATAATGACCTAACATGGAGTCCACCGCCAGCATCCATGGACCTCCAGCACCTCTAGATCCTCTGACCCAGTCATATAATAACCTAACATGGAGTCCACCACCAGGATCCCTGGACCCCCAGTACCTTTAAACCCTCTGACCTCAATGACCCAGTCATATAATGACCTAACATGGAGTCCACCGCCAGGATCCCTGGACCTCCAGTACCTCTAAAACCCTCTGACCCAGTCATATATTGACCTAACATGGAGTCCACCGCCAGGATCCCTGGACCTCCAGTACCTCTAAACCCTCTGACCCAGTCATATAATGACCTAACATGGAGTCCACCGCCAGCATCCATGAACCACCAGCACCTCTATATCCTCTGACCTCAGTGACCCAGTTATGTGACCTAACAAAGGAGTCCACCGCCAGGATCCCAAGCACCTCTAGATCCTCTGACCTCGGTGACCCAGTCATATAATGACCTAACATGGAGTCCACCGCCAGGATCCCTGGACCCCCAGCACCTCCATATCCTCTGACCTCAGTGATCCAGTCATAACATGACCTAACATGGAGTCCACCGGCAGGATCCATGGACCTTCTGTGAGCACCATGTGAATTGAGGATAACTACATCCAATAGAGTGCGCTGTGGAGCTCCCTAGCTCTTTTCCCATAAGCCTTTGCTTTATGCAAAACAGCCGGTGAGGTCTGAAAGGCGCGTAAATCCTCACACCAACCAATTTATTGGTGGCTCTCTCTAAGGAGAGATCTTCCTCCTTCCCGGTGACCCAGTCATGACATGACCTAACATGGTGCCGACTTCTCTAACAGCAGCAATTTCCTTCAGACCTAAGTATGGAATAGAAATATGGTGAATATTGGGCACTCCAGCCCTGGACCTTTAGGTGCCCTGAGGCCGGGGGTTATAGGAGATCCCTTCGCCATTTTACAAATAATTTAAACTAATAAATAAGTTGGCCATTGGTTTTGCTTCCTCTGTAAAACTCCCATCTATTACTGATCCTGCACTGTGAACGCAGCAGAGGGGGAAACAAATGAACCAGAACCAAAGTAAAAAATTGTAGTTTTTTTCTCACTTTGCAGAAAGTTTGCTAAAAAGTGAAGGAAAAGTTGTATTCAGAAATCGAACCAACAACAACTACTCTTCAGTCTCGCGTCTGGTCCCAAATTCTATGACACCTTATATGGTGCCATCAAAATGTCCGTTGTGTCCCACAGAAAACAAGTTCTCACCGCGACGTAGACAAAAGTCAAACACTGCTGGCTCTTGGAAGGTACGGAGAGAAAAACAAAAAAAACACAACCCAAAAAACAGGCACCGTATAGACAAACATGGCCACAGTGGGAAGGGGAGCATTCAGTCCGATCCATGAAGTCTGAAGAAACCATGGTCTGGCTCTTGGAAGGTGCGGAGGGAAAAAACAAAAAAAAACAACCCAAAAAAGAGGCACCGTATAGACAAACATGGCCACAGCGGGAAGGAGGTCAACCAGTCCGATCCCCGAATCCTGAAGAAACTGCCGTCTGGAGAGGAACAATTGGCCGGGTTAGTCCTGCGCCCCCAGAGGGCACCATACCCTTACATATTACAGAGAGACAACGGGTAGAGCCTTCACCCTATACAGCAAAGGAGATGACTGGAGGACAGTGGCCTGCACCCAGACGCCTCCATCAACACCGAGCAGCCATGGTTGGTGGCGTCACAGATGAGCGGCCGCCTCCGATGCCTCTTCTTGTAGGGAACGTCCCAGTCTCTCTCGTCTCCATGTATGATGAGGCCGGACACAGGAGTCAGTGCGCCGCTATATACGGTCTTTGGTGCACCACACTGCGGTGGAGAACATCCCTTGGATCCTCGTGCTTCTCCTCATACAGGACTATACGTCTGGTCATGGTATTGCTAGTGCTCCTTGTTCAGTTCTTGGACATGGAGGCCCCTGCCCGGATCCCTGGACCCCCAGGAGGATGACGTCTGGTGCAGACACTGCAGTATTCTATAGTTTATACCTTGGTTTTAGTATTGCAGGTCATTCTCTATGCAGAAGAGGATTGGGCTGGAGAACATCTCCCTCTAGGGATGGGGCGAGCACAGGTGTACCCGCATGGCATCTGGGCTCGTCACCAGCACTACCCAGTGGCCAGCCATGTCTGCCATGGACTCCGTGTTACAGGGGCTTCATGGTTTCAGCCAGAGAGAAGGCGACGGTTCAAGGCGTCAAGTCCCCCTGAATGTGGCATGTGGGCGGCGCACGTTTGCAGCTGGGTGATCAGACACAGCTGTCACTCTCGGCAGCGGGGCTCGGCCGCCTCTCGGCAGCGGGGCTCGGCCGCCTCTCGGCAGCGGGGCTCGGCCGCCTCTCGGCAGCGCAGCGGCCATGTTTCTTTTTCGTGTGGATCTTGACGCCGGTGGCGGACTGGAAGGTTTTCCGGCACTCCGGGCACTCGTGCAGCAGTCTGTTCAGGTGCTGGGCCTGGTGGCTTTCCAGGTCAGTCTCTGTAGGGAAGCAGGCGCCGCAGATGTCGCAGCACAGCATCATCTCCATGTGATGCTCTGCAGAGCCCGTGCTTGGGGCAGGTGCCAGGAGGTGGTGACTCTTCAAGCCCTTTGTCTTATGATGAATTCTTCTTTTTGGAGTCGCCCCTATTCCTGCTGGAGTCATGGAGGCCGGGACATCGCCTTCTCCCCCCACGCGACAAGCGAGATTGCCCAATTCTGGACTGGAGTCCGTACCTGATGGAAGCAAGGACAGTGGGGTTAGAGGCTTCTGAGTGCTCAGAGCCAGTGAGGGAGGAGTAAAGGGGCTCCCCGGCTTCAGGATACTGACAGCTCCATAGTATTTTATCAGCAAAGGTCAGGGTCCCAGCACCCCTACTGAGTGTGGGCCTAGCACTCCAGCAAACTCTGCATCAACCGGGAACAGCGCCACCCATTCAGTGGTGTCTGTACCTGGTACTGCAGCTCACTGCCTCTCTGTCCCACCTTTAAAGTGATGGGCACTACCTATCACAATGTGCCAGGAATTAAAAGGGCGCCTCGCTGGACTGCCAGGGAATTTGGCTGTTCTGCAGGGGTGTTGGGAGATGGATCCCCACCTGTCAGTAATTACCCCAATAGCAGTGCAGTGAGTGAAAACCCTTTTAATTCTAAAATTTGCCAATACAATTTTTTAATGTGAATGGAATATAAGAAGTGGGCATGCAGCTCCTGGGGCGACCCATTAAAAGGGTATTCTCACCACACTGACAGGCTTTATTTATCTTTGCCTAAATGTTTAAAGCCAATTACCAAATACACTGCTTTTTCAATTTTGCTTCCCAATGTCCCTCCAGCAGGCTCAGCTGGGAACAGCAGAAGTGATAAGTCATTCACTGCTGTAGAGTCACCCACAACCCGAACAGGAATCTGCTGCCTAAATCAGGCGGTGAAGAGCAGGCTCTGTGACACTGCCTGGTGAGAACAACCCTTTAACCCCTTAACGACCGCCCACTGACTTTTGACGTTTGCTGGTGCGGATTGTTAGTCTACAGCGACGTCTTTAGACGTTGCTGCAGACTCCGGGGTTTGCGGCGCCCGGCGCCGCAACTGTGCTGGCATCGGGGCTGTGCTACATCCCTGATCCCAGAGCATCTCCTACGAGCACCGGGGGAAACCTACGCTTCCCGGTGCTTTAGCCCTTTGATTGCGGCGGTGCGTTACCCCAGCGCAATCAAAGGGTTTCCCTGCTCTGTCGGGTGATCGAAACACCCGGTGAACGGCTGCACAGTCAGCCCTGGGGACCTAGAGTGGCCCCAGAGCTTTATGTGTATGAAGCCAGTGACCAGGACGCACTGTGTGCTGTCCTGATCACTGCCTGTATTAGACTGACACAGATTAGCATGTATTAGCATATATGAATATGCTAATACATTACTAAGTGTAAAAAAAAAAAAAAGTACAACAGTTCTCCCTTCATGGTATTAAACCAAAAAAACAAACAAAGTGTAAAAAAAAAGAATAAAAAAAATAAATAAAAATAAATATTTAATAAAAAATAATTGTGCATAAATTACACACACAAAAAACCCTACACCGATTAGGTATCCACACGAACGTCATAACCTGTAGAATTAACCTAACAAGTTATTACGTGTGTATTATGAACGGTGTAAACAAAAATGTAAAAAAAATAAAAAAAATTCAGCAATTATTTATAAGTGAACTTAAACTATTCCCCCATAAAGTAAAATTGTCTCGAATAAAACGAGGCCTCATCCAACTGCGTCATTGAAAAAATAAAAAAGTTACAACTGTTGAAACGCGAGGAGGCCAAAACTAAAAAAAAAAAAAAGATCTGATCATTAACTAATTTTCAGGCCTGGGAGTTAAGGGGTTAATGACAGCACAGCTGCAAGAACAAGTAAGTGCACCGATTACTAATCTGTATCTAAGTCGCACTTCAAGACCAGCGCAATCTAACAACACACAAACCGCTCTGCTGCTCATGGCTTTGATCAAGCAAATTGAGGAAACATTCACAATGCAGAGAGGCAATATAAGTGAACCCCTGCGTCAGGGAAAGCAGGCGCCCACTCGAGGGTCGACGGTCTGACTCGGGTTGTATCGTGACACTGAAGTCCCCCTAGGGGTACGCAAGGTCAGACAGATACGGTTTAATCTCCTCGGGGCGCGCACTAGACAAACAATATATGCATAGGGGTATAACTATACAGATATTGGTCAGAGGTGCAAATACAATATGGGTGCGGGGGGGGTACAGACAATAGAAAGCAGCACAAGGTTGGCCTTGTGCCGGCATAAAAAGGGGGGAATGCAGCCTGCTGATTCTGGACGCTCCTGGTACGCTTGCCATAACAATCTTTCCCAATGGAGACGACCCTGGGCCCAGTTGGGCTCAGACTTACAACTGTGCTGGGACATCACACCAATGGAACGGTCTACACAGTCAAAACAGAGCCAAGCCAGTGGTACCATTAGAACTGGATGGGCTTAAGCTACGACTGGGTACCAAACAGTGGGTTTCTGCTCCATTTCTTGTACCAGGCTTTTTACTCCCTGCCTGTGTGCCCTTCAAATGCGGGAGTGACAGCTAAGCGTGTGGGAAGTTTCATATTTAAAAATATGAAACTGGGGTATGCCTGTGATGCATGGTTCTTCCATAATTCCTTAGGAAACTTTGGCATCGGCTATCTGCTATTCTCCTTTGATGCTCTGTGACTGGATCAGGACACTAGCCAAGGTGCTAACGAAATTAAATGACACTTCTTTGAGGCTCAGACTCGTGCAACGGCCGCCCCCGGCTCCAGAGCGGCAGGCGCAACGGCCGCCCCAGCTCCAGAGCGGCAGGCGCAACGGCCGCCCCCGGCTCCAGAGCGGCAGCCGCAACGGCCACCCCCGGCTCCAGAACGGCAGCCGCAACGGCCACCCCCGGCACAAATACTATAACTGATCAGTTAGGGATGAGACCTTAGACTACAGCAGAGTATTAATGCCTCACTGTCGGTTTAGTGTTTGGACACAGCGTCCTCTGATGTGGGAAACATCATGCACTGCATTACGGCATCTCAGCCAAGCTGAAGCTTATGCACAGCGTTGTCAAGCAGAATGGTGACTGCAGCTCTGGATGTGACTCGAGTAGAAGACCTGATAGCACAGTCTATGTAGATGACACCTACATGATAAGCCGTACCTGAGATCTGCATGGCCTCCTCCCCCTCAGAGCTCAACCGCGCACCACCGCCATCTTCATCCTCACTGTCTGGAAAGAAAGATGGAAGACATGAAACAGGACTCAGAACAGAAGAGAGTCCATGACGGCAGCTGCTCCAACAAAGGACTGGAAGGTGAAGCAAAATCTGCCGCCGGGTGACCGTGCTGCTCTCCATAGAAGTAGGGAGAAGTTCTGCTGGGGGTGGAGCAGGACAGATGCCAAACAACTGATGACCACAGAAATGAAAAGATTTAGACTAGAAAACTCATGTTATAAATCAATTTCTGGTGGCACCAGCAAAACTGACTGCAGCTCTGGAGGTGACTGGAGTATACTGTATGCAGCTCTGTTGGCGACTGGAGTATCAGATCTGTGAATGCAGCTTTGGAGGTGACTGGAGTATACGATGTATGTGACTGGCACCGGTGGCTACAGCTCTGGAGGTGACTAGAGTATATGATGTATGTGACTGGCACAGGTGGATACAGCTCTGGAGGTAACTGGTGTGTATGATGTATGTGGATACGGCTCTGGTGGTGACTGTATATGATATATGTGACTGGCACAGGTGGATACAGCTCTGGAGGTGACTGGAGTATATGACGTATGTGACTGGCACAGGTGGATACAGCTCTGGAGGTGACTGGAGTATATGACGTGTGTGGATACAGCTCTGGAGGTGACTGGAGTATATGACGTATGTGACTGGCACAGGTGGATACAGCTCTGGAGGTGACTGGAGTATATGATGTATGTGACTGGCACAGGTGGATACAGCTCTGGAGGTGACTGGAGTATATGACGTGTGTGGATACAGCTCTGGAGGTGACTGGAGTATATGATGTATGTGACTGGCACATGTGGATACAGCTCTGGAGGTGACTGGAGTATATGACGTATGTGGATACAGCTCTGGAGGTGACTGGCGTATAAGCTATGACATAACTCGGGCTCAGTACACACACGTCACCCGTCTCGTACCTGAAGCGCCCGCAGTGTCCTCTCCCCCGCCCCGGTCTCCGCCGCTGTCGTCTTCTGTTGTGACTTTCCCGTTCTGATGACCTGGGAATGAGAGACAGTGATGTGTGCGGCGGCCATTACAGCGGCCGGTCATGCCCGGAGAGTGGAGGCTGCCCGTGTACCTGCTCCGCTTCTCCGGACCTCGCGCAGGATGGTGTCCAGCTTGGTGGGGCGGCCGCTCCGGGGACGGGTAGCGGTGGTGTTGAACATCTTCCACTTGTAGATGATCTTCCGCACAGTGGAGACATGCACGTCAAAGACCTTACTGATGGCTTTATAGCCTTTCCCGGCCTCGTGAGCCTCCACCACCTTGTTCCGGAGCTCGGCGGAGATCTCTCTGGAGCGGGGCATGGTTCCTGGGGGCAGGAGAGGGGACACATACAGAAGGGGTGAGCACCGAGGGATAGGACGGCAGAGAAGGCCAGACTGGGGCGAACACAGATCTGAGAGAGGCATCTATACCAGAGCAATAGCTCAGCTCATCCGGATCCACCTGATTCATGAAGAGAATCCAAGATCAGTCGTGAAGAGGGTATTTTTTTTTTCTGCTTTCATGTAAACATGAAACAAACTAGAAATGCAGAAACAGCATAAACTTGACACCTCATTTATCACAGTGTATCTGGGTTTAGGAGGAGATACATAATGTGTATGACTCCGCCCCCAGGATGATGTGTCATTACAGCGGATCCAGGAGGGTAATCATTTGGAAGTACACATGGCTGCATAAAATGCGCGTTTCACATCCCTACGTCTTCTTTGTGTGCAGCTCGTTGTCTAGGTCATGATCACCGCTGGGCTGTTTGGCCTTGCCCTTACATTGTCTGCGGATGGGACACACATTCTCACACATGTGCATTAGTTCCAGGTCTCCAGCAATATTCACTTATTGCTCCAGGGCACATGCTGAACCCAGGGGCAGTTCTCATTGTATCCAATCCTGGTGCAAGCTCTTCCCTGCCCCTCACATGCCTGTATACAATGCACTGAAGCTTGGGCACATGCATTAGTTCCAGGCCCCTAGCAATATTCACCTAGAGCTGACAGCACTGCTCCAGGGCACATGCAGAATGCAGGAGCAGTTCTCATTGTATCTAATCCTAGTGCCAACTCTTCTGCCCTGGCATGCCTGTATACAATGCACCGAAACTTGGGCACATGTGCATTAGTTCTGGGCCACTGCAACTGATTGATCCAGAATCCTGGGGCAGTTCTTATTATAGCCAATGCTGGTGCGGTCTCTGCTCCTTCCCCGCAGTTGCTCCTGCGTTGCACTGGGGCGTTCCATTTTTGGTCACAGAATAATGGAGGGGTTGGGCACTGATGCTCCTGGTGTAGCTCTCATGTCACACCATCCCCACAGATCTGGATTGCTCCAGGGCATCTTCCTATATTGCAGATGCATACTAACTATATATCGGGAGCGCGCACGTTCAGGCGAGCGGTGCACGGACGTCATCACAGGGCAGTTTGACTGAACTTGCCAATCAGCAAAATAAGACACGCCTCCATTTTGCCCTGGGAAGTTCAGCGAGCCGGAGAAAGTTGGTGACAAGCTGCAGGAGGATGAAACAACCATTTACCCCTTAAACCGAACGCCTGAAAAAGTCCTTGATGACCTGCACTTTTTTTTTTTTTTTTTTTTTTTAGTTTTGCCTCCTTGTGCTTCAACGTCGAAAATTTATTTTTTTCAATGCACGTTTTTGTGAGGCCGTTTTAAAGGGGAAAAGTTGTACTTTTTGGGGGAATAGTTTAAAGGGGTTTTTGCTAAAGATCTCTTCTAATGATGGGGACAATAAAAATAAGACTTTTAAAAAGGGTTTTGTTACTAAATCATTTATTTGGGCAGATTGAGCTAACTGTGCCTATTGTTTTTCTGTAGCAGATGGACAGGACCCCCCTTTTTTGCAAATTTGGGCCGATGATATATTCGCTATTCAGACCCCCCCTCCCTGTGATTGGCTCCCTGCATCTGTGTTACCCCTTTGATTGTTGAAAGTGAAACAAATCCCTTAAAAAATTTGTGTGTATAATGTGGTTTTCAGTTCTCTTATGTAATGGTTATATAGGAATTGGGAATTTGTGGGTTTGCTACTAGATTACTCTTCCCTTTTATAACACAGCCTTTTTTAAAGTCAAACCCCCCCCACATATAACACATCTTTAAGTTGCTTCCTCCTGCCCGTAACGGGTGGCGGGGGGAGGGGAAACGGATTTCCCCCATTTTTTTATAGTTCGGGTGTGGTATGACTCTTCAGAATGGGGTATTCTGCTTTTAAGAATGCAATTAAGGTATTTGGTTTTCAAAGGGGCTTTGGGGCTGGAGCTGAAGTCCCCAGCCCCGGAAGCAAGCAGAAGGGCTGCGAGTGTGAATCCTTTCCTTCCCCTGCACCAAAAGAACGATGAGTCAAACTTTCAGTGGGGGGGAGAATGCCCCCGGCGGGGGGAGGGCCCCCTGAGGAGCACCCTTAAAAAGGGCCCCCCCCTGGATTTGGCTGTAACAGATGAAAAAGCTCAAGTCTCCAAAAAGTTGTAATGTAAAACCCCCTTAAAATTCACTTTTAAATTATTCAATTTTTTTTTTTAGTTTTTGTTTTTTTCTTTTTTTACCCATTAATTTCAGAGTTAAAAATTATTAGATTAAATTTACAGGTTATTTCGGGTTTTGGATACCTTAGTGGGGGTTTTTTTTGGGTGTGTAATGTAGGCACAATTTTTATTAAAATAATTATTTTATTATTAAATTTATTTTTTTTCTACAATTTTTTTTTTTTTTTTTTTACAATCCCATGAAAGGAGGTTTGTTTATATATTTTTTTTATTTACACTTACTAATGTATTAGCATAGTCATATATGCTAATACATTATAATCGGTGTCAGTTTGACACCGGCAGCAGTCAGGGCAGCACACAGTGTGCCCGGATTGCTGGCTTCTTACACAGATGGCCCTGGGGCTCCTCCAGGTCTCCAGGGCTGATTGTGCAGCCATTCCCTGGGCTCTGTCAGGTCACTGGAGTCCCGATCACCCGACAGAGCAGGGGAAAGCCCCTTGATTGGGGAGCAGAGGTTTCCTTGCTCCCCGGTGCTTGCAGAGGCTGCGCTGGGAACAGGGTTGTGAAGTACGGCTCTGATCTCGGTGCCACAAACTACGAGGTCTGCAGCGACGGCAAAAGACGTCGCTGCAGACCAACGACCCGCACCAGCCGACATAAGTCGATGGACGGTAATGACAGGTAGCACAAAATGACAGCGATACAAATTGCAGCTCACCAAGGGTGCAACCATGACATGACAACGGCAGGCTGCACCAGATCTGGAGGGACAATGGCAAAACAAGGCGCTCGCCCTCCTGCAACCAATTCTGGCTGATGGAAGAAGTCTGTGCATGTGGCGTTAGGGATGACTGGGGTGTAGGATCAGTGTGTGCTGCTCTGAGTGTGGCTATAACTTTTACGGGGCTTTATCATTACACGCTGTCGTAGACTTGAGCTGTTTCTGTTTCAGCTTCAAATCCAGGGGCGAATCTGTCTTCCCTGTAGGCGTGTCTCTCCTCACTGAAGAGTTGTGACATCATCATTCTGTGTTAGCAGGGGAAAGGAGAGGAAGTCACAGCTCCTGCAATGTTCTTATGTCAGCAGAGCTGTCAGCTCCCTGCCAGGCTGCAAAAGCTTCTTGTAACCAGAACCCCTGCATTACTGTAACCAGAACACCTTCATTGGTGTAAGCAGTCATACATACAGCCTGAACTGATGAAACAAATGTGAGAAATGCACGCTGCCCCCCCTCCTTCTGCCCCTCTGTTATCACACAGGAGGTAGAGCAAACTGTATAAGGCTGTGTTATATGGGGGGAGGGGGGGAGCACAGGGTATAAGGCTGTGTTATATGGAGGGAGCACAGGGTATAAAGCTGTGTTATATGGGGGAAGCACAGGGTATAAAGCTGTGTTATATGGGGGAAGCATAGGGTATAAAGCTGTGTTATATGGGGGAACACAGGGTATAAGGGGGGGAGCACAGGGTATAAGGCTTTGTTATATGGGGGGAAAGTGATTCTAGCAGCTAGAAACTCAGTAATTGCCCAGATCCTTTACACAGAGTCTTCACTGGGAGAGGAGCAGAGAGCCTTTATTGTACACACACAGCCCTCCCAGACAGTTCGTTTCACTTTTGTTTTCCACAGCTCAGAGGGGAGTAAGCACAGAGCGCAGGCAGCCAATCTCAGCAGAGGGGGTATTTGCTGTCCACAGGGCATGTCCCAATGGGCTGAATGAAATATCAGTCAGCCAATCATAGAAAAGGGGTTGTGTCCCATCCAGCTGCTGCTTAAATCGCTATAGACGCACAGATTAATATCATAGCTCATATTTGCTATACTAAGTGATTTAGGTAATACAAACCAATTGAAAAAGTGCTTATTTTTACTGTCCCCATCATTAGATATGATCTTTGTAGTGAGAAAACCCCTTTAAGAATTGTGACTGCAGCTCTGGAGGGGACAGGAGTATACTGCATACAGCTCTGTTGGCGACTGGAGTATCAGAACTGTGAATGCAGCTCTGGAGTATATGATGTATGTGACTGGCATAGGTGGACGCAGCTCTGGAGGTGACTGGCACAGGTGGACACAGCCCTGGAGGTGACTGGAGTATATGATGTATGTGACTGGCACAGGTGGACACAGCTCTGGAGGTGACTGGAGTATATGATGTATGTGACTGGCACAGGTGCATACAGCCCTGGCGGTGACTGGAGTATATGATGTATGTGACTGCCACAGGTGGACACAGCTCTGGAGGTGACTGGAGTATATGATGTATATGACTGGCACAGGTGGTTACAGCTCTGGAGTTGACGGTTGTTTATGCCGTTGGTGGAGACAGCTCTGGAGGTGACTGGAGTATATGATGTATGTGACTGGCACAGGTGGATACAGCTCTGGAGGTGACTGGAGTATATGACATATGTGGATACAGCTCTGGAGGTGACGGAGTATAAGCTATGACATAACTCGGGCTCAGTACACACACGTCACCCGTCTCGTACCTGAAGCGCCCGCAGTGTCCTCTCCCCCGCCGCTGTCGTCTTCTGCTGTGACTCCCGTTCTGATGACCTGGGAATGAGAGACAGTGATGAGTGTGGCGGCCATTACAGCGGCCGGTCATGCCCGGAGAGTGGAGGCTGCCCGTGTACCTGCTCCGCTTCTCCGGACCTCGCGCAGGATGGTGTCCAGCTTGGTGGGGCGGCCGCTCCGGGGACGGGTAGCGGTGGTGTTGAACATCTTCCACTTGTAGATGATCTTCCGCACAGTGGAGACATGCATGTCAAAGACCTTACTGATGGCTTTATAGCCTTTCCCGGCCTCGTGAGCCTCCACCACCTTGTTCCGGAGCTCGGCGGAGATCTCTCTGGAGCGGGGCATGGTTCCTGGGGGCAGGAGAGCGGACACATACAGAAGGGGTGAGCACCGAGGGATAGGATGGCAGAGAAGGCCAGACTGGGGCGACCACAGATCCCAGAGAAACAGAGGGGCGCTCCTTATGGTGAAGTATGTCCGTATATCGGTGACTGGTGAGGTACAATAATAGGTACGGACTCACCTGGTACGGTTGTGCGACTAATCTAGAGGCACAACTCTCATAAGCACATACAGGACACACGTTAGGTCCGTCTGCGGCAGCCGTGAAACTCCTCTCCGAAGCCACAAAAGGATGCGGCAGCGGGCGTGAACAGTAAAGGCTAAAAGAAAACTATGATCTCCGGCGCTCGTCTATTTCAACCTCCAAGAGGCACAAGGAGTTAAAACCTGTATATGTAAAATATATGTAATTGGAGTAAAAAACTCATGAAAAGGCTGTAAAACCTAATACAAACATAAAGAAATATAATCGCTGAGACCGGCGCTACCTCAGGAATTGTGATTACAAAAATGCCGGGAAAAGGCCGTCATTTAAATGTATTCAGCACTTCTCATTGGGCGGTGAAGCCAGCCAATGAGATTGCGAGCAACAAAGGACCATGTTAGTCTATGGCAAAAAACTGGCCAATCAGTGTAGACATTACAGTTCAAGTCATTTGAAGACAGAGCGGGATTGGTTACAGAGGAGAGGGGCTTGGCTCTCCGAACCAATCGGGGAACGAGCTACCTTCCTCTATGTTGCTCTATGAGGAGAGAAGGAGCCGCCAATGTAAAAGGAGTCAGCGAGAAGATTGGCTGCACTGAAGGATCTAGATCATAGCCGCGGCGGTGAACTAGCCGGCCGCATCGGTTGTGCCGATATTAAATACAAGACTACAGAGCGCACGGATGAGCGCGTCTCACTGCAAGGTGTACATAGAAGTCTATTGTCTAGACGTGATTGGTTGAGCCCAAGGGGGCTTGTCTCTCAGGACCAATCGGGATACGAGCTACTCGTATCACATAAGTCTATGGGAAAGGGCAGCTCGACTCATGATTGGCTAAGAGGGAGAGGGGCTCGCCTCTCTAGACCAATAGGAGGGCGAGCGACGCTCTATGGATATTATAATGGTTTCTGAACCAAATGAGGCGCAAAAACAAATGCGTCTCAAACCGAGATGCCCTGAAGGGAAAATTTAGGTCATTCTGATTGGGTGGAAACACGGAGGCTCGTTTCCAAGCCACCAATGAGAATGCGAGCGATTAGTGTAATGTAATCCTATGGAGAAAACATCGCTCGCTCCGTGATTGGTCAGGAAACAGAGGGGCTCGACATTTACAACCAATAGAAGAGCGAGCGACGTTCTATGGGTTTTATAATGGCTTTTGAATGATCTAAATAACACGGCAATAGCAACATGTTTACATACGAACCTGACATGATCAACTCATCTAAACGCAAAGTGAATCTAATAAATGAGCTCCATTGCCTTGTTAATTATATATATATAATGCTGATCTAATAAATGAGCTCCACGGCCTCGTTCATCCCTTTTGGGCAAATGGTCTGGAGTTTAAACATCCAATAGGTCTCGCGCTTCTGCAGAAGCTGAAAGCTATTGGTTTTGTGCTGCGGGACCTGATCTATGGGAGTGATTCTTAGAAGACTAAGATCCTGATTGTGATGCTCCAGGCAGTGGCGGGCTCGCTTAACCCCTTCCCGACATAGGGCGTATGGATACGCCCTAGCGGGAAGTGACTTCCCGCAAATGGACGTATCCATACGCACTGGTGTTCGCGTGGGCTCGCGGGCGAGCCACGCACGATCGCAACATGGGACTAGCGGTAAATTACCGCTGGCCACATGCGTATGACCCCGGCCGGAGTGGGCTCCGGCCGCGGGTGATTACCACTTCATTACCGCAGCTGTCATGGCTGCGATAATAAAGCGCAGGCAGGAGGAATGTGAGTCTCCTGCCTGATCCGGCGGCTAGCCGCAATGTAGTGCTGGCACGATCTCCTCTTGATGCACTCGGCGAAGTGTACGGCATTCCGGGGTTCAGTGAGTCGACGTCCCATGCCCGCAATGCATTGCTGGGCATGATGTAAGGCGTTGCATGGCAACCAGTACACGTATGATACTGTGTGACTGTTTGCATTTCTAACAGCAATATGATGACTTGACTGTTAGAAGATAAGTGAAAAAAAGTGAAAAAAAGTAAATATAATGTTCAAAAGTGAAAAAAGTAAACAACAACACAAATAAATAAAAAACGTAACAAACCGCCCTTTTCCCTTTACAAACGCCATCGTCCCAAAAAAGATCATAAATAAATAATATTACCCTATTTGTCTATCGCGGCGTGCGGTAACGGCCACCGATAAATCTGTATGTTTAATTAATACGTTCGGTTGATACGCCATAAAAACAAAACAACAAAACAGTCACGGAATTGCGATTTTTTTGTACATCTTGCTGCACATATAAAATATAATAAAATAGCGATCAAATTCATTCATAGAGCCATGTTTGTGCCAATTAAATTTCAGTTCATCCCGACAAAAAAAAGTCATACACGTCTCTGGTATATGGAATAAATAAGAAAGTTATGGACTGTAGGAAGACAGCGATGCATAAATATTATTTAACACAATAATAAAACACTTTTTTTTTTCTTTTAAAGTGCTTAAAGTTAAAAAACTATATAAATAGGTTTATCGCCATTAATGTATCGACTCCAGTAGAGTAAAGCTAATTATGGTCATGGTACTGCACAGTGATGCGCGTTAAAAATAAAAATAACGAAAAAAAATCAATACTAGGATTGCGTATTTTCTCACCCTGCCTTCCAAATTACGGATTTAAAATGTATCAAAACTTCTATATGTCCCAAAAATATTTACACCATTAAAAACGTCAAGACTCTTACCCACAAAAACACTAGCCCCTACACTGCTCACTTACACAGAAAAATAAAAAAGGTTGGCATCTAGATTGATGGCCGATGCAAAAAAAAGTGTGTTTCCTTTTTGACATTACAAAAGTGTTTTTATTGTGTAAAAAGCAGGTAAACATAAAAAAAATACAACATTGGCGTAATGTGGAATCGTTATGACTGCTGCGCTATATAGCCCTGTCAGTATTATGCACGGTGACGCTGTTTAAAACTAAAAATACAAAAACATACGGAATGTGTATTTTGTTCAAAATGCTCAAAAAACCCTTATAAAAAGTGATCAAAGCGGACATATGCTCCCCCATAATGCGTATACTAATTAAAAAACATAACTTCATCCACAAAAAACAAGCCAAGAATTAATTTTAGGATATACAGAAACTGAAACGTTTGGTGACAGAAGTAAGGACTACCAATATAACTAAAACGCAATTTTTTTTATAGACTATTTCTATTGTGTAAAAGTAATAACACATAAAGAAATATTATTAAAATCTATACATCTGCAATTGTTACCGACCCATAGTAAGATTCTGTCATTTACACTGCACGGCGATGCTGTAAATTAAGTAATACAACATGGCCGGAATTGGCTTTTCCCCTCATCTTTCATTAGTGCCAATGCAACAAATGCCAACTTTTGTAACACCAATGTGCACCCAAAACTGTACAATAACCGGAGATGAGTTCTTGAGGCAGTGCTGAATCAAAATAGGTTGACTTATGGAAGGTTTACCTGTTCTGAGTATTTGTTTTTATATTTTGGGGGTTTGTATATGCGACATGGCCACAAAATCTGCATTCCATAAGCAAATAGCGCCCTCCGTATACCCGACCATTGGCCACAAACAAGCAGAATACCCCAAATGTCATGGGTATTGCCGAACTAGGAAGAAATCTGCGTTGTAACAAGGTTTTGGTGTGTTTTTTACCAGGAATCCATTGTATAAATTAATAACATTTTTCAAGCTAATAATTTGAGATCTATCGGAATAATAAAAATTGTTGTACATTTAAGCTAACGCTAAAATTATTTGTGACACATGTAGGGGTCGCTATGTCACTACATCCCTGGTATATTCCTTTATGGGTTTTGTAGTTGTAGTTTCTATATGGGGTTATTTTTAGGGAGAGCGTTTATATTAGTTTTGGATCCCTTGGGTGGGGTCCGCCTTAACCTTGAAAATGGCCCTAAAATAATAATGGTTAATTAAAATGGCTCAGTGTCTAGTAGGTGCTCGTCCTATTCTGGGGCTTGTGGTTGAGCCAAATAATGCAATAGGGCAATTTCGGGATATCTCTGTAAAGGCAGAATATGGGTATCTTATTTTATAGTTGTTAATTTCCATGCACTCACTTTTTACCGTTAATTCTTGTGACACATGTCTAAAATTCTAAATCTGCAAAAAAAGTGAAATTTTGAATTTAACTTCCCACTGTGTTTTATTCCTCGTGAAACAACCCTAATGGCGTTTAATAAACTTCATAAATGCGGTTTTTAATACTTTAAGGGGTTTGTAGTTTCTTAGATGAGGGCATTTCTGGGGGTCTCTAACATATCAGGCAATCAAATTCAGTTAGACTGGATGGGTACAATAATAAATTGTAATATTGCTCTAAATTTTGTTGAAAATTTGAATATTATTTACTAATTTTCTAAGCCCATATTGTCGTAGAAAATAAAACAAAACAGAACATTTAAAAAACACTACTGATGCCAAACTTCAGCAGACATCGGGTGAGATGCCAGTTATAAAATTATTTTGAGTGGAATAACTATCTGTCTTACCATGACAGGAATTTTTGAAGTTAAAAATTGTAAATTTTTTCGAAAATTTTTTCACGAATTCTTGCATATTTTTTCCAAAATAAATCTAAATTTTTGTGGACCAAAAATTTTCTTTACATATCTTACAAGCACAATGTGTCACGAGAAAAACTTTGGAATCTCATGGATACGGTTAAAGTGTCATAAAAGTTATTTCACATTATAGTGCAATGACAGATTTCAAAAATAGGGCTCTGTCAGAGCAGGCCAAAAACTGCCTGGCGGTTAAGGGGTTAATGCACGGCTCTATTGCATTGAGTTATGTGTAAGGGTCTTGTTTGTGGGCCCACATACTGGAGGCGCCAGCTACATTATAACTATAGTTAAACCGGAGATACCTTTTACAGTATAGACCTCTGGATGTTCTACATTTCTTTGGTTTTGTTATGGAGGTGAAGTGTGTTGTATTATTAATGATATACACGAAGCGGCGTTGGAGGAACCATCATGCGGAGCTGCCCGGGTGTATTAAACTCTTATTAGTTGTCAAATTCTGCTGACCTTTGTCTGGCTTGGGGGCTAACTAGTTTTTTTAATATTTGGAGCCCCTTCTGTATATAGGACGTATGGACTCTTCCGGCAATCGAGAGGCCCCAGGAAAGCATCTTTCTTTAGCAGGCCCCAGTGTTTTTGAAGCACTTTCTTCATTTCAGGTGTATTGTTTTTGATTACGGCCGCGGCTATGATCTAGATCCTTCAGTGCAGCCAATCTTCTCGCTGACTCCTTTTACATTGGCGGTTTCTCCACCTCATAGAGCAACATAGCAGGAAGGTAGTCGGGTTCCCTGATTGGTTCGGAGAGCCACACGGCTTCACTCACTGTAACTCAATCAAGCTCTTTCTTCATGAATTGAACTGTTAATGTACATGATTGGCCAGTTTTTTTTTTTGCCATAGACTAACATTGTCTTTGTTGCTCGCAAATCTCAATTGGTGGTTCACCGTCAAAGAGAAGTGTGAATACATTTAAATGACGGACTTTTCCGGCATTTTTTGTTGTAATCCCAATTCCTGAGGGTAGCGTCGGTCTGGGACTTATATTTCTTTATGTCTTGTATTAGGTTTCTTACAGTTTTATGAGTTTTTTACTTCAATTATAATTTATTTTACATAATACAGGTTTTAATTCCTTGTTGCTTTGGAGGGTGAACTAGAGAGCGCCGCGAGACCCATAGTTTTCTTTTAGCTTCTACAGATCCCAGAAAGGCATCTATACCAGGAACAAGCCCCCAAAAGTCTCAGAACAGAATGGAGAGCCGGCGGGGCCGTCCTCCGAGCTCCCATAGAACAGAATGGAGAGCCGTTGAGGCCGTCCTCCGAGCTCCCATAGAACAGAATGGAGAGCCGTCGAGGCCGTCCTCCGAGCTCCCATAGAACAGAATGTAGAGCCGGACTGGGGGGGTCTCAGGGCACAATAGAACAGAATGGAGAGCGTCGAGTCCGTTCGAGCTCCATAGAAAGAAGTGGAGAGCCTTGAGAAGGACGTCCTCCGAGTTCCCCACGAACTCGAAATGGAGAGCCGTCGAGGCGTCCTCCGAGCTCTCCATAGAACAGTATGGAGGAGCGGATGGGCGTCTCACGCTACCATAGAACAGAATGGAGAGCCGGTGAGGCCGTATGACTGCCTCAATGTCATGTTAGCACTTATTCTGCTGCGGTCTTCTGGTCGAGGTCATGGTTTGCTCCTTTCACCTTTAGAAGACATTTTCTTTTGATTCCTCTTAAAGGGGAAAGTTCACTGGAACAACCGTCCGGGGTTTAATGGCGACGACAGCCACACTTACCGGAACAATATGGAGCGATGGCTGCAGGTGTGCCTGACTCCAGAGGACACGAGCAGCTACTGCTGTCAGTGAGCAGGTCCTTACCAGCGTCCATTATTATTGTTGCCACAGCCAATTATCCCTGGGCCTTGCACTCAGTGGGAAACCCTGTAGCTGCAAAGGCTGATACTTAAAGGGATTGTCCACTTTCTATTACTTTCATTTATTATGTGTGCAACCGGAAACTATACAATTCTCTAATATACATGTAATAAAAAATCAGCGGCTGCACCTCTCATATACAGTACAGAAGGCCCCTATCTAGAAAACATTGGTATAGCCCACATTACTGTCCATAGTAAGAGCTGTATGCACTAAACATGGCGTCAGTCATGTGTGACCACACACATTGTCATTGTGACCTGACATATCTGCAAAATTTGGTCACATGACATGCACGATTAGCTCCATACTGTGAGGTAGGAATATTGACCAACATTTTTCTGTAAAGATAGGGGCCTATAAGGATCTTGGGAGTCTGTATTTTTTCCCTAATACAACACACAAGCCGCTCCCTCCCCATAGACATTCACTATTGTACGATAACAGGGGCTGGGAAAGCTGGTCCCAATGTATCGCAAGGGCCAGGGACAGAGAACCATCAGAGCTGCCCATCCCGCAGAGCCCTGAGGGTGATAACCAATGTCGCTCAGTCCGGGTGATGTGCTTGTATCAGCTGCGCTCCAAAACAGCTAACACATCCCCCTCCACATCACATACCTGCAGCCAGCACCGGCGGGAAGAGCCGTCCCCGGACAATACACAGCAGGAAGCAGCCGCAGAGCATGCCGGGACATGTAGTACTCAGCCTGCTCCTACCACAGATACCGGCAGCACTCTGAACTAAGGAATTAGAAACAGACAGCAATTCAGCGGTCGTCATGGAGCTCAGCCAGTAGACTTCAGGAAATAGAACGTCAGCCAATCAGAGTCAGCGACGTCACTGGAGCTCCAGCCAATAGACTCAGAAAGAACCCCCTTCTTTGGCAACAGTTCAGCCGAATCAGCGCTCACGGGACATCACTGGAGCTCCAGCCCATAGATAAAGCACCATAGCAACAGTCAAGCCAATCGGAGTCAGCGAGTCACTGGGACGCTAGCCATTGACTACAAGAACCATTAGCAACAGTAGCAATCTGAGTACTGCGAGTCATGGAGCTACAGCCAATAGCACTTACAGCACTATAGCACTCTGTCAGACAATCAGAGACACCGGACGTAACACTGGAGCTCATGGCTGACTGTTTTACATTGGCTAGATCTTATAAGGCTCTGTCTCCACTGCAGAGGGACAAAAAACTGACTTGGAAACGACTTACTAAATTCTGAAATCTAATTTAACTAAAAAACGTCTTGAAACTGGTTTTCTGTCCTCTGTCAAAAGCAGCTGAAAAAAACAGGTTTTTGGATGCGTTTTTTGGAGCGTCTTTGCTTCATGCTTTTTAAACTTTAAGCAACAAATTAAGCCATAGGATGTAAAACTACACCCTACCAGGTTGATGTTAAGTAGTCACTTCCTTCTAGATCACTGTAGCCATTTGAGTTAATCCTTTGTTGTGCTGCTGCTGCGTGCTTACCTGCTTTATTAAATTTTTGCACAGATCTTGACAAAATCCACACAAAATCGCTTTATCTTTCAAATACAGAGTTAACTGTAATTAGCATCTTCAACTATCTGGTTAAGTAAAGAGTAAGGATTTTAGCGTCAAAATCCCAAAAAATCGTCATTTATGGGCCAATTCCGTGAAAAAATTAATATATTATATTTTTAGGTGCTTTTGTTGTCAGGTAGCTGTGATAGTTATATTAGCGGCAAAATTTTTATAAATATTGAACCTAAGCCCAAACTGTCAAAAAATCGGATTCTGGCGTCCGACCCGAATTCCGCTAATATATTTATTTATCTCGTGTCCAAAAGCTTGATCATCTTTATATAGCGCAAAATCTGTAAAGTTACGGATTTTATCCCACCATAAGCATAAAAAATGGATTCTTGTGCAAACATCGTAATAAACGGATTTTTGGAGTCAGAACGCGAGATAACGTTCATATTGCCAAAAATCAGTAACAAAATTATTTGTGTCAAAAAAACGTTATTTATGCGCCAAAAATCCGTACTAAGAAGCTTCATATTTGGCGTCAGAAGGAGGTAACGTATTAGCCACCAAAAATCAGTAAAAAATCTATTTAGTGTCAAAAAAAAACGTTATTTTTGGCGTCAGAAGCGATGGATTACCGTTATTAGCGCCACAACATCAGTTCAAAAAATTCTTTTAGTGTCAAATTACGTAAAGAAAAAATTTTATTTTTGGCCAAAATCCCTGAAAACAAACGTATTTTTGCCATCAAAGGCACCTAAAAGATGTCGGGGCGCGTCTTTACATGGACTCCTGTAGTACATTTCTGTCTCAGCGTTTTTTCGATTATGAGCATGTTTGCAAAATACAACCTAGTTGAAAAACAACTAAAAGAAAAAAGCTCGTGTAGTCGATCAGCGGGAGGGTTTTACATGTAGAGTTATGGGAGATTAACGATTTAGAAAACGAAAAACGCTGAAAAAAAACGGAATTTTTTCTAGTGCAGTGTAGACAGAGCCTCAATACTTTATTTAGGGGAACTTGCGTGTCCTTTTCCTTTTTTATATCTATAAAATGTCTAACCTAGGAGCACTATTTTTCGTGTATATGACTATATGACATATTGGATTTATTGTATACTAGTTAGATATCTATACTTACTGATGGAGATGGTATCTATGTAAACTATACATATTGGGACAACATAACATTTTTGTGGAGGTAAGAGTGGATTTATTGATTTTGTATTGTATGCATGTTTCTCTATTATGTTCTATATTACGTTTTTGTCATATAATTTTGTTCATTTTGCAGTGACTTTTTGATAATAGGTCTATGATGATGGACCGAAACGTCTTATTGAGTTCACACTTCTATATATGTATTATTTTTGGCTGTGAAGAATAAAGATCATTATCATTGCTCATGAAATTGTCCTGAGTGCGGTCACTTATTTCTCTCTCTATATTGACTCTATTGGTGGAAGCCTATATTTCACCTTTTTATGCAGCACCACCATCTCTAACATAAAAGAATTGAGTGCACCCCTACTCGCTTCCACTTTTTTAAGATTTATTGTGGGTTTTTTTTTTTTTTTTTTTTTTAAAACACATTTTTTATATGATTTTCTTATTTGACAACCAGAAAACCAATGTGACAATAGGACTACTGTCATGCTTACCAGATCAGATCCTAAATTTTCGCTTCTGCAGGCCTTTGCTGGACATAGTAGCATATGTACAAAGTAACAACATGTACAAAACTAAGCAATCTCACACAGACGCTCAAAACACATTTTCACAAAGTATAGAAAAACCAGATACAGTTGTGCGTCATTATTCTTCAAAAGACTGTAGTTATGTTGAAACTCCAAATTTCTGCGGACTTCATAAACCTCTTAAGCTATCATTCTGCGGTAAGCTGGTAAGTGTAGTTGTGGTCCTAATGTGATTGTGTGGGTCAGGTCTCTCCACACTGGATCCTCCTCCCATAAGGTGCAATGTTCCCTTCTTTACTGGAGTAACCAAACCGTGTATGTGAAAGTTTGCATAAGGGGCTCCTTCATTTCCCTGTCTGTTTAGTGGGTATCAATAAAAATTCGCCATGTTCTGAGAAACCCTTAGTGCGAGGCACTCTTTGTGTTTCCGTCTCGAGTATCAGGCATACCAAATAGTCCTTAGCTGTTTCATGCATCCCCGCTGAGCGGTTGGAAGAGTTGGCTTGATCAATTTGTTGAAGTAGGCAAAGGCCGGTTGTTTCTCAGCATCAGGGCTTATGTACTATTCTGGTATTAGGTGGGGCGCCCTCCTTTCCCCACTGGAGGAGTTCCCGTCACGATTCAGGGGCGTCTGGGGAGAGTGTAATATCAAATCGGTCATAGTTATTTTCTTTGCAGGGTAACCCCCCAAGTGCAACCTCGATATATTGGACAATGCGTGTACATTATTGCTGCGAGGCACTGCATTCACCATAAGCCATGGAGAGATCAGTTTTTTGAGTGCACCACTCTGGGCTGTGCTGGAGCCTATCAGGGGAGCTCTGGGGAACAGGAGAGGATTAAAAGGCGTAGATGGATTATGTATTATTTTAAGAAAGGTTTCAGCAGGTCTCACATTTGACAAGTCTTGCGTAACCGCCTGCCCAGGCTTGAAGATTTGGTTTCCGGGATTTCGGTGTCACCTAGACGGCTGTTGCAGAATTGAAAGCCTGGGACAACTTGCCCGCTTGGCAATCTTATGAGTATTGTACAGGCAGAGAGGGTTGCAAGTGTCCTGTGCGAAGTGACACAAAATGTCATAGTCGCTTTAGGACAGTCTCCTTGAGTATATCTTTCAACTGCTTCTAAAAAAAGGGGAACACTTGGTAGCAGCATGCATGTGCGTGCCTAGGTAGTGCAAATTTTTCGAGATCTCCTTCTAGGCGTGAGCATCTGTTCAATGTCTTGGCATTAGCTGCACGCGGTCTTTAGAACCCCTAGCTTATTCAAAGCGAAACATAGGTTGGATTGTCTGGAGGAATCCGGGTGACCCCATAAGGGCATGTCCGTAGGATATCGCAAAGGGAGGCGGTTTTCTTCCGGACTTCCTTCCAGACCATAGTGTGTCGGGCTCAGTGCGAGGTTTTACTTGGGGCCAGGTAGTTGGGGTACTAGTGGGGAGCAAAGGCCTGGGGATGCCAGGGGCGCATGAGCTCTTTTTCATGTCCCAGTTGGAGAAAGAGTGGTCCAAACAGCCAGGTCTTGAATGTGGTCTGGGCCAGACATGACAGATTGTAGCCTCTCCCCTCGACTTCTGAGAGATTTCAGACCCCCTTCCCCAATGGTCGCATCCAGTTTCTAAGTTGCAATCCGGGGTTTACACTAATTCGATTAATCCCCTATAAATTATTCCAACACCTTTCCTGCCAGATAAATCTGAAAGCTAGGGAGTAGTTGATCCTGCTGTTGACATCATATGCCTGAATAGGGAGGAACGGGGTTTGTAATGGTACAACAGGTTTCGGGGGAAAACTAATCATTTTAATAGACGTGGCATCTCGCCAGCCATGAGAGCGCGAATGTGAGTGAAGGACATCGATTCAGTCACTAGAGATTTTATCAAGGATTTGGAATGGGATATACATTTATATAGATATGTCTGGGGTTCTACAATTTCAGACCCAGGGTAGGTGATGTAGCCATGGGAATGTGCTAGTCAGACTCCCATGGAGCGCTCCCATTGCGAGGGTGACAAACCGGCCCATTTCACGATCTCACTTTTAGTAAATTCACCTTAATCCTGAGAATTTTGCGATACAGGGTAGAACCTCAAAGATCTTGGGGGATGAGTCTGGTGAAGGCCATGAAAAGATCGGTATCCGCAAACAGGCCAGATTTGATACTAGCTTACTCCAAAGCCTGACACCTGAAAAATAGGTTCAGAATCTTCTAAGATTCGCTAGGGGTTCAAGTGCTATATTGAAAGGAAGGAGGGGATAATGTGGACCCCTGTCATAGTACCTTCCTGAGTGGAAACCTGTGGGAAAGGAAAAACTGGGGTGTGGTTTTGGGCAGCTAGGGCCTGTCATATATGGCCGAGTAGAGGTAATGTCCTAAAAAGACCCGTAATTCCCAATGGTTCCCGCACAGTCAGAAGCCACTTCCAGTGCACGTTATCAAAGGCCCTTTTCCGCCATCATAAGGCCACCCGGGCCGGCTGTGCTCAGGCACTGGCCTGTGATGGAATGTTCAAGAACCGCACAGACCTTCTAATATTTGCCCACCGCTGCCCTCCCCTAATGAACCCCTCTGAGAGGGAGCCCGATCAGCTGTGGCATAAAATCCGCAAGCGATCGCCAGGATTTTAGTAGATTCTTCTGGTCGATGTCCAATCAGTGAAAATAGGCCCTGTAGGAGGCGAGCTATCAGCGGGGTCCCTGCCTTTCTTGGGGAGAATCTTTATGAATGCATTTTTGGATTCTGGGGAAGTTGCCTGATGGGAGTACCGAATTGTAAGAATTCGTAAGGAATCGGGGGATTTGATCAATAGGATTTTATTGTTCCAGAAAAACATCAGGCCCGGTGCTTTCCTATTTTTAAAACTGACCGGAGGACCGTTCTGACTTCTGGTTCAGACGATAATCACTCGTTAGGGCAAACCTCTGCAGGGTCTGACAACGAGCGGGGTAGTGTTTACTTAGACAGGAAAGGCTCGACATGCGCGTGCTGTATCATAGAGGAGTAGAGCGTTGTTGTAGAACTGCCGAAAGGTATCATTAATGCAAATTTCGGGTCTGCGGTTATGGAGCCATCAGATGATCGATATTGGCTCGGTTGTGAGAGGGTTTTGTGGGAACTTTGGAAGTCTAGATAAAAAGTTTACCCGAATTGCTTTCCGTAATCGGACAAAGGTAAGAGTGCAGATGTGATCTATGTAGATCTTCTGCGTTCAGCCCAGAGGTCAAATTACCGCTTGGCTTTTCAGGCCAGTGATGCTCTTTCGACCATCTCGGTAGAATTCTTATACGTCTCTCACGAACAGCGTCAGAGGCCTGTAGGTAAGCGTCTAGAATTTTTCCTGTAGGAGGAAAGTTTAGGCCATTATTCTGCACTCGCAGTCCTCTTTGCGGTCGCCCAGTAGAGCTATCGGGCTCATTGTGATGGGTCTTCATTATCTTGGCACAACACTAATCACCATCCTGAAATCCATTGTCTGTGAAATTCTCGTCTGGCTAGTATGCCGGTATTTCCAAATGAAGTCCTTACTCTCTGGGAAAACAGGTCTGCCAAATCTAGGAAATAGCGGTCTATGGTCGGAAATGACCATGTCCTTGATCTGGGGTCTTCTACTTTTAAATAGGGTATGTCAGAGACTAAAAGATGTCAACAGGGTCCCGATTTGTGCAATGGTGAGCAAAAAAGGTGATAGTCTCTATCATTGGATTCCTTGCTCTCCAACAATCGTGGAGACTGTGGTAGTTATCATGTGATGCAGGGCCCCTCCCCGGCAGCTCGATAGCTTCCCCCTTTGGCGCACCAAGGGCCCCTTTCTGTCTATAACGAGGGGTCAAGCAGCCTAACTTCATGTCCCTCCTAGGACTTGTCTGATGGACTGATCACGCCCTATCCTCAGCCTCCAAATTCGGTAGAAAGCAGGTTGTGACATTGGGCCGTAAATTTGTAAATCGCTTGAGCTTACTTGCCTCACCACTCCGGTTCCAGGTGTAGGAGTTTCCCTTCCAGGTTTGGTCCATGTGAGATTCAGATTCTAACGCGGAAAATTCTTATGTATGACGGGTAACAACCCCTCGCCTTGCCCCCCACTGCCGGAGATCCAGACTACATGACAACACACATCCTTCCTGAACGACTGTAAGTCTCAGTCTTCAAGGTGGCTCCTGTAAAAGGACAAATGTACGGGCGAAGTCCTTCCATAAATTGCCGGTTCGCATTCATGGTTTGTTGGGGGGGATCGCCAGACCTTTATGTTCATGCGATGATTCGCATTAAAGAGTCTTTTTTTAGACGGCTATATCATGAGCCGAGGGTTGGTCTGCCAAAGGGAAATCAGTTGGCTCGCCACATGCTTCCAGGTCGCCCCAGAGAGATAATAACCCCATAAGATGTGAGAGAGATAGATTGATCGCACAAATGAAAACTTAGTAGTTAACCATATTAGTAACTACCATAAACAGAGAGAAAAACGCCATAGGGTGGGTCCACGCCTATCTCTTCGGTTGCAGTGGACTGTGACTCCTTTTTTCCCAGCCAACAGAAAGATATAGATCATGAGCAATCGAATATTAGAAACATCAGCCCCCCCTCCTCCCGCCAGCTTCTCGAGGGTCTCTAGAACCCAGCTCCACGTCTGTTTGGACAAAGAGGCGTCACAAGACGCAGAGTGGGTCCGTATAGGGGTCAGTTTGTTAAGTGTTGAACAACAATTATGTCCTGGAAAGCTTAAAAGGGTATTTCCATAACAGAGACATCAGATAGGTCCGCCAGAACCTGTTAGTGCGAATCGAAGTCTCATCAGTCCTTCTGATCGGAGCGTGATCTGCCGTTAGCTCCTCCTCTTGGTTCGGGTCTTCCTTGGGTCGACAGCGGTGGTGGAGATTGGCGATGAGTTCACGGAGAGTCCCTCTGCCTCTTTTTTAGTGGAGGTTTCAAGAGCGTTTGGTCTCGGGCGACATGCTAGGAGAAGTTAGAGGAATCCTCTGGGTTCTTAGGAAGGTTGGAGAAAGAGTGCGTTCCGGCTCTGTAGGTGGATCGTGAGATAGCGAGGCGAGACCGTTCGGCACAAGCACCTTGAGGTTCGCCGTGGTATAGGATTTGGAAGCGAATTCTGCGTATTGAATGAAGTGTCGTACACGAGAATTTGCTGATGCCTACGGCGTGAGAAACATCAGCACGGAAAAAGTTCCTCGAACTGCAGAACTTTGGTGGCCTCTTATGAGCAAAGGGGCATTCGTCCCTACTGGTACGCCTGAGAGAGATTTCGGATTTGTCATTAAAGTCAAGAACCTTCATATGACGGTACGGTTTCTTGTTGTTGGGGGTTTAGGAGATTGAGACACACTGCTCTATGGGCCCACTCTATGCACTCTATCGACCACGGAGGCATGTTTTAGCCCCAGGGCTGCTGGTAACTATTACTGGCATAGATCTCGAGGCTCACAGCGGCTTAAAGGGACTCGGGCAGACCACCAAGCGCTAGATTCGCTCCTTCTGGAGCGGTTTTCCAAGGTCTCTATATCGGTCCTGCTGGAACAACTGGGCTTCTCGGCACAAAGTTGAGTTTGGCAGTTCAGGGGAGCTATTATCAGATTCAGAGATCATGATCTGATTTCTCAACTCTCCAGCTAGCGGTATGATCCTGCACCTACCTGCTGCAGTTTGGTTGAGGTTTGCTGAACTGTACTTTCTAGTGCAGCTGAAGAAATCAGCGGGCTATCTGCTTGGCGACCATCACGTGGCCAGCTAAGCTTATAGTCTATGGAGAGGGAGGGTTAATCTCCGCTGAGGGGTCATTACGCGGTCCTGGGGCTAGTTACCAAAGTGAGCATAACTGATGGGCGGTTGTCGCTGCTATCATGCCCTGCGACTCATCAGCTGCTGCTGCTTCAACCCCCTCCACCTCTCTTGACACTGATTCTTCAGTTGTGGTGTGCGGCGCGGCCTCAATTAGGAATGTGCACTGCGGCTGGTCTCGTTGCTGCTCCTGCCTCGGGCGTGTGTAAGCAGGAGATACCGATCCATACCGCGGGTGTTGGGGTAGGCGTTCGGGTCCACCTGTGGCTGCGATTTGCGGCCGAGTTTGCGCGGCGCGAACGCTGCTGATCGGGGGTTTGGTGGCGGGGTGCGGGCATGCGAGGCGGTTACATCTCCCTGCGCCGGCGCCGGATCCGAGAGAAGTCCTTATTGTGGTTGAGGCACTTGAACGACTTCAACTGTTAACGCGACACCTTTCGTTATACTGAGGAGCAAGCAATTACTCCTATCAGTTGCTCAAGTACACTTTAAAATTGACTTTCTTCGAAGGGTTTCCAGCCGAGGGATTTGCAACAAAAAGGAACGGGCGAAGGGCATCCAAAACGCCTAATTGGACATGAACTCCATTGCGCAACTAGTGGAGTACTACCGAGGTCACGAAGAATTCCTAGGGGTCTTAGATCCACTTGCAACATACATTGTTCCTCATGATAACGAAAATTTTCTGTAAGAAATTCGAAGTTTTTTTTTTAAATATATGCTCTTGGATCTGATCTACAACACATTAGAACATACTTCAGACATCAATCGCTGGGGACCAAGAGGGAGGTCAAGCAAATTGAGCAACATGGGTCTGCGACTCTGTCCAGTGAGGATTTTACAGCGTTGAAGTCAAGATTGGATAAATCCATAAATGAACATAAAAAACTTCTTAGTAACAGGGACACTGTTCTCCGAACCGAATGGACATCTAGTGTTTGTAGGTTTTCTTTATGAAATAGTGAAAAAATTTTTCTACACTGGCAAAAGAAGCTAATTTAACTCCAAGTAAGAATGTTGGGTTACAGCATTGTTCGCTTTTATAGTGAATTATTGTTTTTACATGAATGTGCCTTGTGAAATGTATGGTAATCCATATTTGTTCCTCAATAAAAAATGTGGTTATAAAAAAAAAAAAAAAACTTCTTGAGGAACGTAAACGCACCAAGTTCTCCAGAGACGCCGACGACTACAGGAATAAAAGGGTTATAAACCGGTGGCGTACCAACCACAGAGATATAATAACCAGTCAAGATCCAATCGAGAATATTCCAGCTCGGGGTCCGAGAGCGACAGGAGCTATCAATCAACACGAGGTCCTTTTTTAGGGAAACCAAGAAAGGTATATCGAGGAAGAGACATTCTAGGAGGTCCACGAGAGGACGTCTCAAACCTATCTCAGAATATAACAACACGCTCACAGGTAAGACTGTGAGGACTGAACCCAATTTAGTGGTGAAGATCTCATCACGTGTCTTATCTCCTATTGAATGTACAATATTATAAAAAGGTCTTTTTGCCCGACTCCATGGTTCGATAGATTTAAATTACAACAGGAATTACACTCATTCTTTAGATTACTTAGACTCACAGCTCATCTTTCTGATTTAATTGTGGATAACACTGAGGTAGAACACAATCGCATGTCTATAAAGAGATTGGGTCTACATAAGAGTAGTCAATATAGTCCCCCTAAAACCTATCATCCCGTCTAGACCTACATAACCATAATACAGAGGGAGATTAATGAATATCTGTCAAACCCCAAGATTAACAAAATATATGGGAACTTGACCTCAGCAGAATCCCGAGCCCTGAAGTCCTTGTGATTAAGCCAGCTGATAAGGGGGGGAGCCCTCGTCGTATGGATAAGGTTAAAAAAATCGCAGAGAAATTTTGAGAAATATCTGATAGCTCACCTACACTCCATTTTGGGTTTCTGATTTCCCTTTTTAGAATATGGATAAGATCAATAGTGTTTTTAGAAAAAAAATGGGCCAAGGGCATTATTGACAGTTCCACTTTTTCTTTCCTGAAAAGTTGACCATCTGGTAACCCCGGTTTTTTACACATTGCCCAAAATTCATAAAGACCTTGAAAAAACCCCCCTGGGCGACCTATTGTTGCTCTACAACTCCGTGTTTTCTTCAATTTCCAATATCTTAAAAAAAAAATACCAAACCCCTTTGATAAGACCCCCCCCTTTACTTAAGGACTTCTTTACTGTTTTCAACACTGTTGGTAAATCTCAAAAAACGCATTTTTTTGGGACTTAGATCGGGGGTGGGCAATTCTTTTCCATGGGGCCGCATGAAAAGTGCAGGGTTTTGGGGGGCCGGGTAATAAAAACATGGATGAACGGGAAAAAATTGTTTTTGGGGGATTATCTTTGTGCAAATTTACTGGGGGATTTTTCATATACCTGCATATTGTTACTGAGGTACACAGTAAGGGGTATATACAGCTCCCCTCAGTAATAGGTATTAGATGTTTATGCCCCTCACTGGCAGGTTATACAGCCCCCTCAGCTTCTATAAGATAGGTACCCACAGGAGGTAAAGTTACAGCCCCCCTCACGGGGTATAATAGATGGGTTCAGTCCCCTCGGCAGGTATATATGTAGTTCAGCTCCCCCACGGGGTATATATAGATAGGAAAACCCCCCTCAGGAGGGGTATATATAGATGGGTACAGCCCCTCGGCAGGTGTACTAGATGGTACAGTCCCCTCAGGCGGTGTATCTATGATAGGTTGGCTCCCCTCGGGCGGTGTTTTATAGATATTCGGCTCCCCCAGGAGGTGTATTTTTTAAAGGTTCGGCTCCCCTCAGGCGGGTTTTAATGATGGGTAGGGCTCCCCTCAGGCGGGTATCTATTTATTGGGCTTCCACAGGCGGGTATTTAGCTGTTAGGTTTTCCCACGGGCGGGTAATAGCTGCCAGGTGTGTCCCCAGGCAGGTTTTAAGCTAGCCGGGTGTGTCCCCAGGCAGGTTATAGTAGCGGTGTGCCCAGGCGGGTTATAAGCTAGCCAGGTGTGCCCCAGGAGGATATACTACCAGGGGCCCCCAGGCAGGTTTAGAGATAGTGGGGGTTTTCCCCCGGGCAGGTACTAGATACCCGGGTGGTCCCCCAGCAGGTAAAAATTGCCGGGGTGTGCCCAGGCGGGTTTTGATGGGGGCATGTTCCCCAGGCAGTTAAGTAGCCAGGTGTTCCCCCAGGCAGGTAATAGCCGGTGTGCCCCCCGGCAGGTTATAGCGGTGTGTCCCAGGCGGGGGGTAATAGTAGCCAGGTGTGTCCCCAGGCAGGTATATAGAGCCGGTGTGCCCCCCAGGGGTATAAATAGCTAGGTGTTTTCCCCAGGCGGTATGTAGATAGCCCCGGTGTTCCCCAGGCAGATAAGAGTTAGGGTGCCCCAGGCAGATATATAGTTGTGTGTCCCCGGCGGTATATAATCCAGGGTGCCCCAGGCAGGTAATAGATACCCCGGTGGCCCCAGAGGTAATAGTAGCCCCGTGTTTTTCCCAGGCAGGTATTTTTTAAAAACCCCGTGTTTCCCCGGGGGAGGTATATAGATAGCCTGGTGTTTTCCCCGGCAGATTTTTTTTTATCCAAATTTAAAAAACAAACCTAATACTAAACCCTGGCTTACCTGTTTCCCCCGGCCGGGCGCGCTCATCTTCAACCGAGGAGCTTCCCGGGCTGGTGGGCTGATCGTATGCCCCCGGGCCCCGGGGACGTCCTCCGTCGCTCCGGGCCCGCACACATTTAATTACTCTGGTGCGCCGGGGAGAGGGCAGGGGCGCGGTGGCGGATTCACCGCGTCGCTGCCCTTTAATTCACAATTTAACAGTAGCGCTGGGGCCCGTGGCGGCCCTCTCGCAATCCCCGGGCCGCGGGGGCCGTCAGGCTATTTTTGCGCCCGGGGGAGGGTCCGGGGCCCCGCATCCGACGAGTGGGGGGCCCTACTTTCCCCAGGTTGTCAGATGATGTAGTCTGTACACATCTATAGCCCATACAAAAGGCATAGAAACAGCCCCTTACTTTTAAAGGAATTTTGAAGACTAAAGTTGAATTAGCATTTTTGTATTGAATTACTTTTATTATTTTTCGAAAACACTATTTTTTGCTTTAAGACTCTTTTTTTGCACAGATCAAAGGCATGCCCTGGGTCCAATATGGCCCCCCCCCCCCCACGAAATCCTATTGGCTTTTTTTGAGGACACTTTGTGTATCACAATCATCTTTCCCTTTGCATGTCAACTATGGAAAGATATTTAGATGAGTTTTTTGCATTGGGGAACGATGAACATACAAAACAGTTCACCACATGGCTGAACTCCATAGTCCAAACTTCAATTTACATTTGAGTTTAAATACGTCAGACCCTTTCCTTTACACTTTGATAATTAAGAATGAGGGGCAAACTTTTTTGGAAATGACCTAGGAAACTAAGAAGGAAAACCCCCTTCACTTTAGAAGCTTCACCCCAACATATCAAAAAGTCTTTGCTAGGTCACAACTCATGAGAGTCAACGTAAGTTCTGGGCCCCAACACGAAAGATAATTTGAAACCATGACAGCTAAATTTAGGGGTGAGGCTACCAAAATATATTACACTTAGATAGGCCCCCAAAACCAAGGGCCCTAAAAAAAAACGAGGGTTCCCTTTTTTCAACACCTTTCCCGAAAATTTGGGGAATACATAATATTTTAAGACGGCACTGGAATATCCTACGGAGAGCATATCCCCAGATAGAGTCTTTCCGGAATCCCCCCCTTGAGGTGTTTCAAAAAAGCCCCGTAAATATCAGGGAAAAAGCTGGTGAAAACAGATATGGGGCCTAAAAAAAAGGGGAACCTTTAAAATTTCGACTTTATCTTCCCCAAAAAAGGGCCTTTCCATTTTTTTTTGCGAGTTTGTCAATTTTCTAGTGTTAAAAAAGGGGAGATTCAGAAACCATCCCAAAACAAAAATTTCCCTTTGGGGGAGGCCCTTAAAACCTTTGAAACAGCCCCCTATGGGGTTTTAGGGCCCCAAAAATTTTCCGTGTGGGTTGTTATACTTTTGGCGAAAACTTTTCAGCGGATAAAGGGGGCCCAATCTCTCCAGCCATAGGGAGAAAGGGAAAACATGGCTCCCTTTTACCGAAAACCTTTTTTTTGGAGGAAAGGACATAAAAACCCCCAAAATTCCGTTTCCAAAGATACGGGAAAAACCGGTCAAAACCAAGACGGGGGGGAAATCAAAATTAAATTATTTAAAAGAGGGGGAAAACCCAGGGATTTTTAAACCCAATAATTTAAACATCCTTTTTTTTTTTTTTATTTTTTTTTTTTTAAACTTGTTTTTTATTGCAAAAAACCTTTTGAAAAAACCCCAAAACTTTTTTTGGCTTTTTTTTTGCCCAAAAAAAAAATTTTGGTTTAGCAATAAATTTATGCATGTCTATGAAAACAGGGGAAGCTCATTTTAAAACCTCAGCCCGAAAATAATTGGTTCCCAATTTCCCGGTTTTTGTACTATTTGCATTTTTGTCTCGGGGGCGTTAGCCCACTAATTCTTTTAAAGCGTACCCGGACCCCAAAAGGTTTCCCTTCTTCCCTACAAATTTTGGGTGTTTAGTTTTTTCCCATTTTTTTTTAACGGGAAAAGGGAAAAAGAAAAAAGGGGTAAAGGGGGGGAAGGGGGGGGGGAAAAACAAAAAAAAGGGGGACCTACCTGCGACCCCGGCGAAATTCCAGCAAAACCCCCGGGGGGGGGGGAAGGGGGGGTTTCCCAAAGGTTGCTTGCACACCCTACTATTCGGGTTACCTGTGCTATGTCTATAACCCGGGGCTGCTTTGGGCGGGTTTGGGCCC
Source organism: Phyllomedusa bahiana (assembly GCA_025379985.1). Taxonomy (NCBI): domain Eukaryota; kingdom Metazoa; phylum Chordata; class Amphibia; order Anura; family Hylidae; genus Phyllomedusa; species Phyllomedusa bahiana. Next base: position 25,130 of record JAODAL010015677.1, on the reverse strand, counting down.
GGGGGTACCAGGTGGAAAATTTCCGAAGCATTCTTTTTTTTTTTGTTCAAAATGTGTGGGGGGTAAGGGGAGTGATAAAAGGCGACCATGTGCGAAAGAATTTTTGGGGTATTCTTTTTTTTGTTTTTGCCGGGTCTTTTCCACCCCATTTGAATTTTGTGCAACAATTTATTAGAAAAAAATTTTTAAAAGCGTGGGGGGACTGGGCTGAACCCAAGCTTTGGCAAGACAGACTTTCGGGGCCGCGTGCCCCACAAAATTTCCAAGCCTTTTTTGGGAAAGGGTTGGGCCGCGTTGTAACCCCAAAAGGGAAGACCCCAAAAAATTTCCCTTTTGTGCTTGAATTGGGGCTTTTTGGGAAAGAAAATTCCTGGGGGAAAAAAAGGAGGGGGATTTGGGACCGGGAAGGTCGAAAACCCCGCTGGGCAAACCCAAAAGGCGTTAATAGGCCCGCATGTTTTTACTGCTTTTTTGGGCATGTGTGGGTGCTGAGTGGCCCATAAAAAAACCCTTTAATGGGGGGCGAGTTTTAAAAACCTGGGGGAAAACCGAAAGGCCTTTTTCCCAGTTAAAAATTGGTCGGTAGATATTTTGGCTGCTTGTTCAAGAGAGGTGAAAGGAGGTTGGGGGGACGGGGAGGGGATCATTTTTTGGGGCCCATTGGGCGAGACCCCCTTTGGGTTTTTTTAGAGAAAACAAATGGTTTTAAGCAATAAAGGGTTTTGAGTCGGTGAGTAAACGTTTTGTGCGTTGTGAATGTTTTGTGGGAAAATTTTAAGGAAGGGGTTTTTTCCCATTTTGATCCGTCAAAGTTTTGTGACTGCCAAAAATATAACTGAAATCCCTGCATGTAGTGAAAGGGGGGGTTGGTTAAGCCCCCGGAAAATTTTAAGTTTTAGCCTCGCTGAACAGGGTAAGGGCGTTTTTTTTTGGAAGTCTATAAGTTTCCGCTAACCTTTTGAAATTCCCGGGAAATTCTCCCACGTTTGATTTCTGGGGGGGGGTTTTTTCCCTTTAAAATTTTTGGATTTTTTTTACGAAAGGTAAAAAAAAGGGAGTAAGTTGGGGTTTTTAGTCTAAGATCTGCCTCTTTTTCCCCTTTCCCGCTACCCCATGTGTCTTTAAGTGGGGGGTTTTTTTGGCTTTGATTCCCGGGGAAAAATTTTGAAAAATTTAGGAGCAAGAGCCCTTGGGCAATGAGATGTTTAGGGGAAAATTGTTGATCTAAGTTAACATCTTTTAAAAGTTCGGAAAATTTGTTATCCAAACCCCCCAAATATTAATTTTGTGATGCAATACTTAAAAACTGGATCTGGGGAAATTTCCCCCCCTTTTTGGAGCGGGGGTTGGGTTAAAGGGACAATAAAAGCTGGGCCCGAGGTCCTCCCTTTTGTTCCAGAAAAAGGGCCCGGAAATAACCCCGGGTTATTTCTCTTTTTTCCCTTTTGGGTTTTTAAATTAAGGGGCCCTTTGTTTGTATTTAAGTTATAACTTTTTTGGGGAATCGATCATTTGACCAATTTTGCCCCCCCAAAATGGGAAAAAGTCAGCCCCTCCAATTTTGCAAAGAGCCTCTCTAATTTCCTCAAAAGGGGCATTACCATTTATTTGTTTTTTTTGGTTGCATTTCTTGGGTATGAGGCCCCCAAAGGTTGTTTAGGGGGTGTGATTTCCCAAAACGGAATTTTTTAATTTTAACCCGCCCAAGGGGGGGTTGGGGAAGGCCCCTTTTAAAAAAGGGTACCCCTTCCACCCCCCCAAATTAAACCCCTTGGAACCCCGGAGGGGGAAAGCCAAAAAGCCCCCAAAAACCTCCAGGATTCGGGCAAAAAAAGTTTTTGGGTCAGTAAAAATAAAAGAAGGATTCATCCGCAAAAGGCCGAAGTTTTATTTTGTTTCAAACCCAAACTGAATTCCTTCAAAGGGCGTTTTCCCCTTTTAAAGGTGTCTTTTTAGGGGGTCAATAGTAAATTGAAAAAAAAGGGGGGGATAGGGGGAAAAACCCGTCGGGTACCCTTTTAAAACGGGACCGGGTTTTGGGGGGAATTTTAAAATTTGACTTTCAACATCGGTGACAATTGACTGGAAGCGATCGGGAAAAGAAAAAAATTTGATCCCCAAAACCCCTCTATATCTCAAGGGCATGTCGAGAAAAATTTCCCCACGACACCGAGCCCAAATTGTTTTTTTTCTGCTTTCAAACTTAAAATAAAACGTCTGGGAGCGTGGTTGGTTCTCTTTTTGGAACGTGGGCAAAACCGCCTTTTCTTACCCCCACTTGTTGAATGAAAAACCCAAATGAACCCCAATCGGGGATTGGGAAAAAGGGGGGAACCCAAAATTTTCTTGAAAACGGGTTTCCCTTCCATTATTTTGGTGAGGTTTTTTAATAGCCCCTAAATTCATTATTAAAATTGGCCTGTGGGGTTTGGGATTCCCTTCCGGGCCCCTTCAGGTTTAAGGAAACCAAAAGAATATCCTGACGACAGGGGAGTTAGGGGGTTTACCCCAGTGCCCCCCTATAAACCTAAATTTAGGTAGATAAAAAGGTGCGGGGACCAAGTTGATGACAAAATTTTGTAGTCCCTCTCCGACAGCCCGTCGGCCCGGGTTTTTTGGGTTTTTGGGAAAGTTTTTTAAAGACTGTCGCACTTCTTTTGTTTAAACCTTTTCTCCGGGAAAAACCCCCCTTAAGTTTTAATAGAGATTTTTGGGTTTAGTGTAAAAAATTCTGCAAGAATTCCCTTTTTGGCTGCTGAAACTAGGGGATGCTTTATAAAAATCTTGAAGTATCGGAAAAATTCTTTTGTATGTAAAGGGGGTGTGTACCGGGGTTTGTGATTTAAACTGGATCCTGAAAAGGGGGGTTCGAATTTTGGGTTTTTGCCCCAAATGGGGGTTTTTTGAATTCAAAGCCTGAGGAAAAAACCCCTTGTTACCCCACTTGAAGAATTTGGCTTGACACCCTCAAACCCCCCTTTTTGGGTTTGGGCCCCCTGAAAAATAGGTCCCCTTTAAATTGTTTAGCCTCCAGGAATTTCTCTTAGTTGCCGGGGTTGGGTGGCAATATGCCCCCGATTTCTCGGGTCAAATCTGAGTTCAGGAGATTTAATTTTTTGCGGGTTTCCTTTGCCCCCCAATTTTTAAAGTAGGAATGACATGACCCCCTTTAAAACCCGGGCCTTTGGGGAACCCCAAAAAAAGGGCCAGAAATCAGAGACATTTTTAAGTTAAATGCTACAAAATTTGGGCCCAGTGTGTTTTTAAAGGTACTGTCTAAATCCCCCTAATTCCCATGAGGTTTTAAGGAATGGGCCATTTTTTGTTTCTACCCGGTTTCCCGGGGCTGACCAAGAAAGGTGTATGGGGGCATGGCCCAAAGATCATAAAATTTAGTCAAAAATCGTGTCTAGGCCCCGGGGAAAAAAAGCCCCCAAAAAATTTGGGGAAAGAAATCGATAGGGGAGGGGCCCTTCCGTGAACATTAAAAATAAAATTTAAAAATTTTTTCGCTGTGCCTTTTTGGGAATTTCCCCCAGGGGTCCAAAAATTTCCAAGGTGATCTATGATGCAAGAGGCTATATGGAAGCGATTGTCAGGGACGAAAACTTTTGATCGTTTGGGTTAGGGGGTTGGGATGCTTTTAAAAGTCGCCGGGCCAATAAGAGTTTGGGTGAAAGGGTTTTTTGGTCTAACGGGAAAATTGTAAAATTCCGGGGTGGGAATTGTGCATTTGGCCTTTTTTGGGGGTGCATAACTTTTAGAGCGTGATCGAATTGATTGAGGGAAAGACCTCTAGAAAAAGGGTATCTAACCCTTCGGGACCCGGGCATGGTACATAAAAAAAATGGTGAGACAGAATTTTGGAAAACAATGCGCTACCCCTGGGGCCTTAGGGGTGAATGAGGCTGTGAAATTGCTCCCAATCCACGGGGCTTTTAGGCAGTTACCCCCCGTTTTCCAATGGGCCCTTTTGTAAAAAGTTTAATTTGAGGCGAAATTTCTTGAGATGGGAACTACTTTTTTTGCTTTTTACTGGGGTTTTTTGGGACCCGCTATTTTTTTCCAAAGCTAGTAATTTTAAATGGCGTTGAGGGTGTGAGGGGGGTATTGGGGTTGCGGGGTTTGGGTCAATTATTTTACCCTTTTCCGCCCGGGGAAATCAGTGGGATGGTTTGGTTCAAATCCAAAAGAATGGAGGGCCCACGGGCCCCCGGCAAGCGGGGAAAAGCCCCATTTTTTGGGTTTCGGGTGTCTAGAAGCCCCGGGCCGCAGCGGGGGGGGGGGGAAAACACGGGGAAAAAGGGAAAAAATTTTAAAACAACACCCCCTAATACAAGCATTTGAACTCGGGAAAAAACACATTAAAACATGTCTTCAGCAAAAAGCTTTTCGGTTAAAAACATTTTTTCCCATGTAACACTCTATTTGGCTTTACCATTTTTCAAATTGGGCAAGCCCGGGGAGACCTTTAACAAACCCCGGCGCATCGGGGAAAGAGACGACGACGCCCCCCTCTTTAACCTCGTAAAAGGGCAAAAACTTCCGTTTGCTTTTAATTTTCCCGGGGCAGGGTTTTAGCAACTGGAATCCATTTTTCTTTTCAAAGGGGGGAAGAAAAAACGGGGGTGAATCCCTTTCCTCTTTGCCCCCCCCCGACGTTTTAAAAGCCCTAAAATTTCAGGATGGGTTTAAATTTTTGCCCTGAAACATCTTTCCTCTGTAGCTAAAAAACCCCCTTCTCCTTTTTTTCCCAAATTTAAAGCGAATGGGGCAAATCACTTGCCCCTCGGCCGCTGTCTCTTTCCCTCTGGGGGGTCCGTTTCTATGGGCTCTTTTCGATAAGAAAGGATCCGGGGGGGAGGTTCTACGTAACCCTTTGGGCTAAGTATCCCCCAATTTATTTCTGAAGTTTGTCGTTTGTGATGTGTTCGGGCCCCCCTACAAAAGGGATTTTGTTTCTCCCCCTGGCTCTATTTTCTTCTAATTTATCACGAAGAATTTTTTTTGAGTTCGGGCATTGAGTTTTTTCCCCGCTCTTTTTTTTGAACAGATGTTTTCCCGCAGGGCCTTCATCGGGTCTCTAGCTCCCCCTTAAAAACCGGCATTCCCCGGTTTTTCCCTTCCCCCTTTGGGTTTTTGGGGGGGCATTGCAAAAGCGGACCCATCTTAGAAAAAAGGTAAGGTGTGAGAAGTTTGGGGTTATTCCTGGGCCATTTTTTAGGCGGCTTTTTTATCCGGGGTTTGTTGTGCTTTGGGTTTCCGCTGCGGGAAAAGGGGTTTTCGGGGGGGGAATCCCCCACATCTGTAATCAGTTTCCTTCGTGGTAAAGGCGGGAGGGAGGGGGGGTTTATGTTTTTCTTTTCTTTTTCCTTTAGGGGGGTTTTGGTTCGGCGGGGAATAATGGAAAGGATGATGCGGCCGGACTTGTTTTTCCTTTTTTTGGGGTTGTGGCTGGGGTTTTGAAAAAGGAAAGGATTTGTCCATTATTTTAATGGTGATTTAGGCGAGGATTCAAGAAGAATTTGGGGTTTTTGTGCCAGAAAGTGTAAAGGGTTTTTTTTGTAAAAGAAAGTTTTTTTCCCATTTGGCATCCTAGGGATGAAGAAAGGAGACAAAAGGGTTTTGGGCGTTTTGAGCAAATGACCATTTAGGTGGCCCCTGGTACGACCCTTTTCTCTTGGCTGCTGGGATGAGGGGGACTGAGCCCTCGAGTGAGTCGCCCCGTTTGATTGGTCCGTGGTTTATTTCACAGTGAAATACAGTCGTCCCTTCACTTTTGCGGGCAATGTTTCTCAAAAAAAATCCTTTTGTCTCTCCTTGGAAAAAAAACATTTATTCTCATTCTATTTTTCACTTATTTTCTCAATTGTTATATAAATTGGGACCCCTTTTTTTAACAAAAAGGGGTATAGGTTTTTGAAATGTTCTCTGTCATTTTTAAAAATAGTGGTTTAGGGTTAGGTGGTGAGTCAGCCAGCTGATAAATGTTTTCCCGGGCCCAAAGGGCAGGTTTGTGGTTATGCTTTGAGGGAGGGGCCAAGGTTTATGTTTTTTCGTTTTGTAGGGGGAAAGTGTGGCGGGCGGGTTTTTTCCTTTATGTGTGCTGCGCCAAGGGAGAGTGCCTGCCTCTGTGCCTAAAATAAGGCGCTAGGTGGCTCTTTGGGGTTGGGTTTTGAAGAAGGGACCCCTCACATTTGGGGAGATTTTTTTGGCGGGGCCTTCCCAAACTGTGGCCCCTTTACTGTTTGGGGGCAAGGTGGCCCCCTTTTTCCCCGCCCCCCCTGATTTCCCGGTCGCTGCGGGCGTTTTTTTTCCTTAATGGGGCTCCCCTTTCCCCAAGTATATGATTTTCCCTTTCCCGGGGGGGGCCTTTATGGGGGCTTTCAGGCCCTGATAGATTGCAGCGTCCCCCCCTCTAAAAGGGTCAACCCCTGCTGCCAGTTCTTTCCGGGGTTGTCTCCGCCCCGGGCACTCTCCTCCCCCCTTTTCCCTTTTCCCCCTTTCCCACTCCTTGGCGCGGGTTCTGTTCGGGGGCGTCGCGGCCCCGCCCCTCCCCCCCGGCCATTTTCCGCAACCCCGGGGCCCCCGCCCCCGGGGGTTTCCCGGAAAACCCGGTCACCCGACCCCCTCGTCTTCCCCGGGTTGGCGTTGGGGGGTTTTGCCCCCGTGCTCGTCCTCCCTCCCTTGCGGGTTTTAAAAGGGGACAGTTGGCGGCGTCTTTTCAGTTGCTCCTGATCCCGCGGCTGGGGTCCCTTGACCCTGCCTTAGCTTCCCCTCCCCGCGGGCCGGGCCCGGGTGTCTGGATCGGGGCCCAAACGGGGCCAGTTTTTCCCCGCCTCTTGGCTGCCAGGGGGGCAATATAGCCCCTTAGATCCCACAAGTAAACCCAGTGTTTTAAAAGGGGGTTTTTGCCGGGGCACCCGGGAGTGTCGATGCCCCGGTGGCGCGGATATTCACGGGGGCCCACGGCGGGCCCCTCTAAGTTGCGGCCGCCTCACCCCCCGCCCCCGGGACCACCAATCCTTACACCCTAATGGCCCTAACAGGGAGTTGATTTTTTTGTTCAGCAAATTGGGGTCCGGGACCATTATTTCTTAGGGTTTTTGTCTCTTTTTTTTCCAGCAACGGTAAAACAGGGGGGTAAAAGCAGGGCGAGACACCATCAGTAAACACTTTTTATCAATTATATTCTTTTTTTTTTTCCCCTCCTTATTTCCCTTTTCCTCCTTGTATTATCATTTTCTTCCATCATTCTCTCTTATGTAGGTTATAGTCCATTATATTTCACTTTTTATTTTGTTTATTTTTTTTTGATTTTTTTTTTTATTTTTTTTTATATTGTTTTTTTTTAACCTTTTTCGCTCCCTTTCCCCCCCCCCTTTTTTTTTTTTTCAATTTTTAAGGGGAAACTTTTTTTTTAAAGGGTACATTTCACCCCTTTTTTTTTTTTGCTTTTTTATTCTCTGTCTTTTTGTTATAAAAAAATTTTTTCTTTCAGTTTTCTTGGATTGTTTTTAAAAACCCTTTTCTTAAAGAACTTTAATTATGTTTTCCCTTTTGGATTCATTTTTTTGTATCCATGTTTCAACCTAATTATAAAACATCTACCTTTTAATTCTCCCCCTATTTTCTGTTTTCTTCTTGTACATATCACAAAGCGCGTGCCTTTGAGCATGGGGCGAGCCTCTTTTGGGGATAAAATTTTCCCCAACTCTTCTTTTCCCCGGATAGGGAACCCACCCGGGGGGGCGATTTCCCGGGTTTCCCGGAGGTTAAACCGGCCGCGGCACACAATATATCTTGAGCACTCCTCCCCACAGTTTGAAAGGGCTCCTTATCCACAGGGCTACGGCCCCTTTCCTAATCTTTCCTGATTATATTTGGTAAGTAGCTTATGGCTTTGTAGGGATATTCAGTGTTTTCATTCATTACAGTTAGGCTATGTCTACACAGCATCAGAGAAAAAACGGCCCCAAAAGCGGCCGTTCTCTCTCTGATGCAGGACCGCAGCTTTTGTCACGCTTTGTGCAAAAGCCGCGGCCGCTTCTCGTTTTCCCGACGCCCCCCGTACAATAGCATTGTATGGGAAGACGTCAAGAAGACGAGAAGTGGCCGCGTATTATACAGCATGTTGTATAATACGCCGCTGCCGACAGACGGGCAGAGAGAAGACGAGCGGTGTAGACAGCAACTCGTCTTTTCTATTGTCGGCTATGGGACCGCACTGACGATCGTATCTGCGGCGCTTTTAAAAAACGAACAGCGCCGGAGATACGATCGTAATCCTGTGCAGTGTGGACATAGCCTTACGGATGTTTCTATTGTTTATACTATCATGGTGACTGTTTACATTGGCTAGATCTCTATAATACTTTATTTAGGGACTTGCCAGTCCCTTTTCTATTTATATTATATACATGTCCTAACCTAGGAGCTATTTTTCGTGTATACTGCTATATGACATATTGTATATAGTTAGAAATCTTTATTACATGATGGGGATGGTATCTGTTTACAGTATACATATTGGCCACCTAACATTTTTGTGGAGGGTAAGGTGGATTTATTGATTTGTATTGTTTATATGCATGTTTCTCTATTATGTTATCTTACGTTTTTGTCCTATATTTTGTTCATTTTGCAGTGACTTGTTGATAAAGGTCTATGAGTGACCGAAACGTCCTTATTGAGTCACCTTCTATATATGTATATATTTTTGGAGCCTGTGAAAGGAATAAAGACATTTTATTTGCATGAAAATTTTCCTGAGTGCGGTCATATTTTTCTATACCGCAGATACCGGCAGCACTCTGAACTACAGGAACCATAGCAACAGTCAGCCAATCAGCGTCGTCACTGGAGCTCCAGCCAATAGCAACGAACGGCCAATCGGCGTCACCAATAGACTGGAATTGTGCAGTAGAGGGAAACTATGGTATACCGGACACAGGTCTTTAGTGTCCTCGCTGCAGCAGCCATTTTGTTGTAGTCTACAATAGATTATAGACTACTGAATTGGCGGACAACAAAGGCCCATATGTATGAAAACGGTCTAGGTCTCGAACTCTGTTTCCCATAGCAACCAACCAGAGCACCCCTCTCATTTCATCTAGGGCTCTGGAAAAATTAAAGGGGGGGCTCTTATTGGTTGCTATGGGCAACAAATAGTTTTCACACATGTGGCCCTATGATTTTAGTTGTGTGTGTTATATATACGGAGGTCTCCGTCTGCTCTGTACATCAATGGCCGCTATTGCGTGTGGTCGCTGTCACAGAGCCGTAATAGTACGTCCCATAACAGTGCCATCCTAGTCACAAAAGCCTTAGGACAGGGCAACCACAAAGCCTAGGGATACGTGCACTGTATGAGGGCTGGCACCACCACTGCCATCACCCAGGTGCCACAAATGGGAGGCGCCCCAGCGGCGGCCAGATAACGGGGGCATTCCCGTCCCGTGCTCTAGCAGCAGTCTAGTAATGGGGGCATTCCCATCCCATGTTCTAGCAGCAGCCCAGAAATGGGGGTATTCTTGTCTGTGTACTAATGGAACAGACAGAAGCCTTCTATCCCTATAGGGAGGGGGTCTAGCCCTTATTCTGTACCATGAAGACCAGGACAGGCCCGATAGTACATGATTTCGCTTATTGTTTGCACCTCTACCTTTCCTCCCTAACAGCCACACCCAGTAAGTGCCCCACATATCTCAGACCAGTTGGGAGCCCCCTTTTAATTAGTGGTAATTTCTGCAGGAATGCCCCTCATTACTGCGTTGCTGCCAGGACTACGGGAAAACGATTCAAACACCCCCGAAACAGCTTGTCCAGCCCGGCTGCACACCCCCGCAGGGGTTCTCTGCCCCCCCCAGACATGTAGAGAGAGGTCATCCACAATGGCCAATATCTCTGCATGAATACAGCCTCTATTTGCGCCTACCTATGGGTCGTTCCGACCATCTTCTGTCTTATCCCAGGATCTCTCCTGCTCGGACCTGGTCCTGTCGCCTTTCTGGATATCGGAGAAGCAGGAGCAGAAAACCAGAACATACAGAAGCAATAAGGATGAGGGACGCTAGAAGTCATGGTTGTAGCTTCTGCAGAGCCGTGACCTCCGCTGTCGCTCTGTGCAGTGATTACCAGTCCCCAATAAAGTTTAACATCAGTTTTATTTCACCTCAGGCCCCGAGGCCTCAAGCTCCACAGTATAAACATCTGCCAGGGACATTTCCTATCAAAATCACAGATTAGATGAAGAACAAAAGGCAGGGTTTCTTCTACTACCTCACCTGCATATACAGCTGTGGGGGCACAGCTGGTAACGGCACAAACAGGGGGCATCAACAGGGACCTGTCCCCTGAAGACCTGACCCAAACCCCTCTGGGAACATACACAACACACAAACCGAAGAACATAAAAGAGTTAAGTAGGATCTTAAAAGGTTAAAAGAAGAAGTAAGAGCACCAGGGATCTGAGGGGGTGAGGAACAAGCTCTCATACATGCAGACATGGCTTATGACAAAGTGGGGTCTGCACATAGGAGGGCATTTCCCAATACTACCCCCTCCCCCGGTGCTGAGGGCAGGATGAGGTGCTCACCCGATAGCTGTGTCCAGCCTCTGAAGTACATAGGAAGCAAAGACTCCTCGCTCCATCCCCACAATGATAACTCAGAGGAGGCTAAAACCACCATCTAATGCAAGTGACCAAAATGAAGTGCTAGAATGAAGCAAATGCATGACCCTCCGCTCCTCTGGTGAAAAATCCAAAGCACAACACAGGAGGGGCTGCAATCTATAGACGGAGCCGTCCTAGAATACGGCGATGGGGCCCCGACTCCACTCCTCCAGGACACTACTTGCATTGGACGCACATGGGTGGGGAGGACAACGTGCTATGAAGGTGGTGGCACAGGCACTTTCTACACTCAGGAGCTCTCTATTAGGCTATGTTCACACAGCTTATTTTGGGGCGTATTTCATGCCATACTGTGCTTAATATGCGGGGAAATGCGCCCCATAATTACAGTAATCCATAGCTCTCATAGAGAACTATGGATTACGCCTCCTCTTCCCGCTCATAGTGACATGACAATTACTTGCAGCGAATACTCGCCACTGACAATGCATGTCAATGGGGACAGCAGACTGCCGCCCCCCCCCTCCCAATCCCCAACGCGGGAGTACGCACTTATCAGCGTGACTCCCAAATCACCCGGCGTAATTGTGGCCGTGCTGTATGCGCCGCAATTACGCCATGTGAACATATTAATATTACTTGTATTGGATGCACATGTGCAGGGAGGACAACATCTAATGTAGGTAGGACAAACACTTCTTACACTAAGGAGCTCTCTATTAGTGAAGGAACCGCTCCTGTAATGATCATTACTTGTATTAGTTGCACATGGGTGGTGAGGACAATGTAGGTGGCACAAGCACTTCCTACACTCAGGAGCTCTCTCTCTATTAGTGAAGGAATCGCTCCTGTAATGATCATCATTGTTAATAATGTTACTTGTATTGGACGCACATGGGTGGGGAGGACAACGTGCCATAAAGGTGGTGGCACAAGCACTTCCTACACTCAGCAGATCTCTATTAGTGAAGGAATCGCTCTTGTAATGATCATTACTATTAATACATCACTTGTGTTAGATGCACATGTGCGAGGAGGACAAGCACTTCTTAGCCTAAGGAGCTCTCTATCTACTAGTGAAGGAACTGCTCTTGTGATGATCATTGCTAATATTATTACTTGTATTAGTTGCACATGGGCGGGGAGGACAACGTGCCATGAAAGTGGTGGGACAAGCACTTAGACTAAGGAGCTCTCTCTCTCTATTGGTTAAGGAACTGCTCTTGTAATGATCATAAATCGGGAAGCTTGGCACTTAAAGGGTGGAGCAAGGAAGAGGATCTGTCAAATCCAAGGAGAAGCAGATGTCAGAAGATGGCTAGAGGAGAGATTTGTTACTGGACCAATACTCTAGCAATGAGGATAGAGGAAAGTGGGAAGAACAGGTTTCATATTAACCTGCCTGACCCCAAGTCTAGCACAGAATAAGCACGGCAGGTCCCTAACTTCAGATCAAAGAGTGTGATCAGGAAGAAGTCAGGGCAGGCAGGTGTCAAGTCCACGAGCCAAGACATCTCTACAGCCATCCTAAGGAGCACAGGTTCAAGAACAGCAATCACTGTACAGTCCTTACGGGTGCAGTGCCTTCCTGCAAGTTCTACATCCAGAGTCACTCAAACTACAGGGAGGGAAGATCTCTCCTTAGGAAGAGCGCCTATATAGGCGTGTGGAACTACAGGGGTCATTTTGGTTCCAGAATACAAGGATCGGCGGGAGCCTCATGTTGGTTCCAGAATACGAGCAGCAGCGGGGGCCTCATGACGGAGAAAGAAAAAAAAAAAAACTTCTAACATTCAGACCGATAGTCCTAGTTGTCGCCGTCTCGGAAGGTCACCTGTACCCGGCGCAGCGGCACTTGTGGTGAGCGTTAACGCTTAGAAAATATCTGCCAGTAGAAAGTCCTACAAGAAGCTGTTGGTCTTCAGCCACTAAATCTCTTCGTGGTGGAAAGCCCACTTGTGTTTCATGAAATGCGACTTGTGTGCAAAGCGCTTCCCGCACAGGCGGCACATGATGGGCTTGTCGTGGTCGTGAATCTTCTCGTGTCTGGCCAGCTGAGACTTGGTGTCGAAGCGGTGGTCGCATTTGCTGCAGGACACGGTCTTCCCTTTTGTGTGCCTCCTTTGGTGCACGAGGAGACTGCACTTGTGGCCGAATTTTCTTCCGCACTGTTCGCACTCGAAGGGTTTCTCGCCGGTGTGCGCCCTCTGGTGGATGATGAACTGAGACTTGTAGTCGTACTGGATGCCGCAGATGGTGCAGGCGTAGCGCTTGACCGCGTGGTTCTCCGCCTTGTGCTTGATCAGCAGTGATTTGGTAACGAACACCTGGCCACAGTCCTCGCACTCGACATCCACCTCCTGCTCAAAACTTTTCAAGTGCTTCTGGGATTTCAGGTGCCTCTTAAAGGGCAGTCTTTTGGGGAAGGTCATGTCGCACTTCTTGCAGTGGTAGATTCTCCCCTTCCTACGTAGCAGATTTAGTTTCTTCATTTTCGAGCTTCCATTGGACGTGCCCTCATCCTTAACGGAGCTGGAAGAGCCTGGAAGACTTGAAGAGAAGTCCTCATCTCCTTGCGTAGAGTCCTCTCCCTCCTCCTCATCTGACAATAACTCGGACTCGCTGTACTCGCTGGCAACACCGTCGGGCAGCCATTCTGGAGAGTTCGGCTGTTTTACGTCCTCCTTGTTTTCCTCCTCACTGACGGATTCATCTATTAGGCACAAAAAAAGAGAACGCTCTCTTTAATAAGGGACGAGCTAATAATTTTTTTTATATCGAGTACTAACCTGATGATCTGAATTTTTAATTGGGCATTCCCATATATGGTAAGAGTAGCCTGAGTGGGGCCGCCCTTATCAGGGCAAGGACCCCACCCTCATTTATATAGGTGCGAGTATAGAGCGGGAGTCTGCAACGTCGGCTCTCTAGCTGTTGGGAAACTACAACTCCCATCATGCATTTATAGAATCTATAAGGGAACAGCTCATCATTTTTTATATCGAGTATTGACCTGATGATCTGCATATTTAATTGGGCATTCCCATATATGGTAAGAGTAGCCTGAGTGGGGCCGCCCTTATCAGGGCAATGACCCCACCATCATTTATATAGGTGCGAGTATAGAGCGGGAGTCTGCTACGTCTGCTCTCTAGCTTTTGTGAATCACACTCCCATCATGCATTTATAGAATCTATAAGGGAACAGCTCATCATTTTTTATATCGAGTATTGACCTGATGATCTGCATATTTAATTGGAGATTCCCATATAGGGTAGAGTATCCTGCGTGGGGCCGCCCTTATCGGGGCGATGACCCCACAGTCATTTATATAGGTGTTAATATAGAGCAAGAGTCTGCAATGTTGTTTCTCCAGCTGCTAGGAAGCCAACTCCCATCATGCATTTTAGAATTTTGAAATCAGTGGGCGGATGGGAAAATGTATTTTCCCAACGGTGAAAAACCCGGGACACTGCACCCCCCTTTGGTTTATAGGGGCCCAAAATTTGGGGAAAAGTTTTTGCATATCTGTTTTTTTTATCCCCCCCTGTTATAGAAATAGAAAAAAAATTCAGGATACTATCGGGAAAAAATTAAATAGTTGACCCCAAAGGGAGAAATTTCCATGGCTCCGTTGTGAGTTACAAACCAGCCTCGAAAAATAGTGGAAAAAGTCCAAAAATTTTTGGGTACTGTCACTAAATAGTTTTTTGGGGTATCTTAATTTTTTTACTAAAAAAACCAAAGAAAGGGCCAACATACACTCAATGGTGGACTAATGATAAACCCAGTGGAGCCCAACAAAACCCCCTGGCTTTTTGGGGGAAAGAAAAGGGCGGGTTTGCGGAATTGCTGGCACCCCCTTTCCACTGAGGGGGCCCAAATTAGATGAAAAAAAATGCTCATTGCATTGAAACCTGGTCACACCAGTATGCTCAAAAGCCACAGTATAATACAAAAATACAAATATATTTAAGAGTGGGAAATTTAAAAAAGTTTTTTTTTTACCCACTACTCATACTATTTTGTGACAAAAATGTTTAAAATATGGAGCGGAAATTTTAAATTTATTTTTTTAAAGGGACCCCCTGTTTTTTTTTTTTTTTAGGCAAAAAATAAGACATGTTTAAAGAGTGGCTTTCCACAGTTTTGGGGTTTCCATTAGTAAAATACACCCACTTGGGAGTAGATCACAAATGAAATTTAAAGTTTCTCATGTCCCATTGAGATATTTTTTAAAGAGGAATGTGTAGAAAGGATTTTTATTTTACCTTTTGAAATTTTTGCAGTAACCGCCCAACCAGCGGGTTTTAGCTTTTCCCAAATTTTTTCTTGGTTTTCCCTTTTCTTTTAAACAAAAAAAAAAAAAAAAAAAAAAAAGCAGAACCCCCATAAGTAGCGTGCAGCACCCTCCTTACCGGAATCTGAGTCCTCTGGCAACTTGTGGAACCCTCCTGAGGGGTCCTCAACAACGACGTCCATTTTAAAAGCTCCTTGTGGGGTTTTTTAAAATAGTTCCCCTTCCCCCGTGGAGGGAAAAACTTTTTTTTCCAAAATCATCACACTTCACTGGCACCTTTTCAAATTTCCAAAAATTTTTACCAAAGGGGGTTAACAAGTTCCACTAATAAGGGTGCTTTCACATGGAGCGGAAATATACAGCAATTAACGCTGTGCAATTCTGCAAAAAAAATGCTAACACTAGGTTTCTATAGGGAAAAAAAGTGAGTTTTAGACCAAAACCGTTTCATACATGTGGGCCCTAAGTGTTAGCATTTTTTTGCAGACATGGTCAAGGCCAAGGGTCAGTTTCTCACTATAGTAATTAACTACTGAATCCTTCACAGTTCCATTATGAACCATTTCCTGGACTATGATCTGAAATCCCTATCTTCAAAAAGGAACCTTTAAATCCAAGGGAAAACCCCACAAAGAACAGAAAAATAAAATACAAACACTTTCTCAAATATTTCTTCATTTGGAAAATCAAAGCATTTCACCCGTAAATACAGTTTAAAAAAAAAAAAAAAAAAAAAAAAAAAAAAAAGCGCTGGCCCTTTAAGAAACTTGAAGTTGGGCCAAGTTGGCCACTGAACAGCTCGATGGATCACTTATGTTGTCTGGTTGTGTCAAAGTAACCTTTTTTTGCCCTTTCTGGGGGGCGTGGTGGGTTTGCTATGGCCGCGTGAAGTCGCTCTGCTCTGAGCTCCATAGGATCATCCTTGAGAATCCGCCGCATCCGCCTGCTCAAAACAAGGGCAAATCTCCAATAAAGGCAAAGATGGTCCTCATGGCTGACCCTGCAACCCGTCCAAGGGGTCATCAGCCAATATTGGCCGTTATGCGGCCCTAATGCCTCCGAGGGCACAATGGGAGCGTGAGGGGTCCCAAGATGGAACCGACGGACCACCGCCGCTTCAAAGACCAGTCCGGGCCGCACTAATCCCCACAGAGACTCCATCCACCCCGCTCGGGCAAGTAGGAGGAAGAGGGGAGAGCTCACCGAGCTTGCCTACCTGAATCACTGGAATCATGGGAAGCCTGGATGCTGACTGCTCGCACATTATGCATCCCGCGGCATCATGGCGCCGGTTGCGGCCTCTTCCGACGCCGGACCCGCAGGATATGCTACTCGCCTGTTCCCTCATCACTGCGCGGCATCTCCTGGTGTGAGGCTGAAGTCTGTATTCGCCGCCGCACGCCGCTCCGGAAGCACAGCCGGCTCCGCTGTCTGCCGCGGCTGTGCTGGCGCTCTGCCTGCCCCTCTGTGTCACGGCCCTTCCTGTGACGCGGCACGGAGCTGGGAGCAGTCCAGGCAGAGGCGCCTGGGCCCTGCAGGATCCCTGTCACAGATCGGACTCCTGCGTCCAAACAGTGAGTTATGCCCCAATCTAATCCCCTATCAGCAGCTTAAGGGGGGGAGTCCTTAGGCTGCTGAGCAAGTTGGCTCCTATCTCCAGGGCCTTGCCTCCCTCTGGGTCTCCACGGGGGGGTCTATAAGACCGGAACCCCCCATTCTGGACCTCCCCATCAATGTGGTGTTGGCCCACCTGACAAGCAGGAGCCTCTGGGGGCTGCAGCTAATCCCTTGCAGCACAGTGGGGGGGACCATTGGACTGGTCATCTTCCGCCTCCGCACCTCAGGTGGCCCCAAATCTGCCCTGACAGGGGTCATGGCCCTTGATTCCCCCCCATGGTCCACGGGATGTTCCTGGGGCGGGCTGACTCTACGGCCGAGCCCATGTGACAGTCCTGGTAGGGAGGGCAGTTCGCCATTGTCGCGGCTCACCCGCGGGCCAACACACCATGTCCACCCACTCTCACATGCCGACCTCCTAGTGGCTCTCCCATGCAGGAGTTGCAACAGCCCCCACTCTAGTCAGTGTGTACCTACTGCTCCTATCTCTGCTCTCCGCGCAGGTGCCTCATGCTCCTTCTTCAGGAATTGCTTCTGATTATGCTAAGCCATCTGCTGCGGCCAGCCCAGCCCGATAACCCTGGCGGATCTCCAATCGTCTTACAAAGGATCTCCCAACAGACTGGAAAACTTTCTTCTATGACAAAACGGCTCTGGATGTGTATAGGCAAGGAAACTTTCTAGGTTCGTCTAGACCTATCAGCGGTGACCAAACAGGGTGGACAGTCTCCAGGCAGGCTCCAGGATTATTCTTCACTTCTCTTTCGCTCCAAGGGCTCCGTATGCTTAAAAACTTAAGTCACCGGACAAGGGCCCTTCTCCAACTCAGCTCTGCAGGCCATTGAGAGACTGAACTGATGTCCTTCTAAACGTTTTTGCCTTACAGGTTTCGTTATCAGCTATTCTAGGTCTTGCAGGTGTTCATCTCTCTCCCATCTCTCCTCCCCTCTAGGGAACACCAATTGAGTATTGTTATGTTATTTTTTCATTCTTTCCCTGGCTTAATCCGGAGAGCATGTGAGACCTTTGCTGGTTAAGACTGTAGAATGGTATTTGTTGTTGTAATGCTTTATCGCAATGTTTTTGTATTCTCTTTCATCAGTGTTGTTCATTATTGTGTGGGAGCGGCTTCTATGGCAGGCCTGTCATGCACGTTCCCCAAGTAGGGATTGGATGGCCCTTAGCCACATGTGGGCCTCTTGGTTCTCATGGTTCTTAAGATTACTCGCAAGTTCCGTGTGCGGGAGGAAGATTTATGTTTTCTCCAGGTTTTACCTTCCTGCACCCCTTCTGCCTGTTTTCTTTTCATTCACTTTTCCCCCTCCCCACCTGTCCCCGTGGGGATGCTGGTGTGCGAGCGGGCGGCTCGTGCCAACTTTTTAAGCACAATGGGAGGCCCTTTTAAGTTAGCGCCAATCTTCAACGGCCAAGGGGGCACAACACCCCTAGGAAGCGCTCTCAGGTTCTTACCACTTTCATCGACAAAAAGCCACAAGTCTGTTACCAAGAGAAGCATATTAAAAATGGACCAATGCCCCTTTCAATTAAAGATAGAGATTCCCCCAGTGGCATTTCGCTAACTGTCCTCACTCCAAGACTAGAGGGGTGGATATCTGCCATCCAACATGTCTTTGGCCCATCGGGTTGTTGAGTGCATAGTGATCCGGCGAGGCAGATATCTCTTCTTTTAGTCCTCAACATCTAATGGCTCGCAGGATTTTACAATTGTCAATGTCTATGTCGAACTACGACAGGTCACTTTCTGTTGAAGGTCCTGACGAGTTGCATCACGGGCCAGGGGCCCTTCTGTTTTGTGGGGGACTTCAAACTGACCCTAGACCCCACCTTGGATATAATCGAGATGGGCGTTCTCCGTAGGCATTCGGCCATTAAACGTGTCATGTGGGCCCTTCTGCAATTCCAGCTAGTTGATGAGATGGCGGGCTACAACAATCCATATGATAGGGACTATAGCTTTTATTTGCATCATCATAACAACATACAGTAGAATCGACTATATTTTGCTTCAGCCAGTGCGCTTCGTGGCATGCAATCCCTCATCCATAGGGAATGTACTGTGGTCTGAATCATGCCCCATCTTATAGATCCCTGCATGTCCCTTACTTCTCGGCTCTAACGCGACCCTGGAGACTTATGAGTCCTGTTGCTGGATTCGGTGTGTTTGGCGGAGCTCAGGCAGATCTGTTGAGCTCTTCCGGGAGAGGACCACGCTTGCTGACCCACTTGCCTCTCTTCAATGGAGGCCTTGGAAAAAAGTGCGTTCTCCGTTGGAATCCTGAAGTTAAGCATGGGAGCCGCCTTTTAAAAGGCACCGGACACAACAGCTATGGCACGGGCGTTGCAAAAGGGTACTCGTTGAGCTCTCTTTACACAAGCAGGCCCTATCTAGCACGGTGCTGCAAGATTTGCTGCTGAGCCCAGAATGGAGGTCCGTTTTCTGTTTGGGCCTCTTGGGGTAATAGACTATTGCAAAAGGGTCGAAGCAGGTTCTATGACATATGCGGAAATACAAAGTGGTCGGCTCTTAGCAAGGGGCAATTGGGGAACTGAACAGCGCAATCCCATGGTCACTAGTATTAAAAATAGCGCAGGCCCTGGTCAACTTCCACCCCGAGATAGCCAGGACGTTTCAATCAGTTTACTCCAAGTTTGTTAATCTCGCCGATGGTCGACCTCCTTCCACCTCCTCGGGCGGCCGGGAACATCTCTCCCCGTTCCGACACTTCCGGATGACACCATCCGGCGCTAGAGGGACCCATTCTCGGTTGGGTTGGGTAGTTAGGAACTTGGACTTTAGGGGAATCTCCCCAGGGGGAAAAGTCGGGGCCAGGCGGATTTACCACGCAAATTTTTCCCAAAATCTTCGCTCCATCACTCTCCCCCAGTTCTCCTGAAGGCTTTCAACATTGTCTCTAGTCTCTCACCTTACCCCAAGGAAGGCTCTGCGGCCCATATCACAGTGCTGCCCAAACCGGGCAAGGACCCGCAGGTTTGGTTGGCAGCTATAGACCTGATTTCCCTTCTCAATGTGGATCTCAAATTTATGCCTAATTATTGGCGAATCGCCTCAATCCACTCTGTCAACCCTGATTCACCCGGACCAGGTGGGCTTTACCCGGGGATCGAGAGGATAGGGACAACACGTGAAGACATGGACGTTTATTCCTTATGCTCAGTCGCATGGGAACCCTTGATGATACTGTATCTTGATGCTTGAAAAAGTTTTGACAGGTTCTCTTGGGATTCTCTTACGATACCTCAGCATGTGGGACTGTTGGCCCCATCTTTACCGACCAAAAATCATTACGCTTTATTCAAAACCCTCGGCAAGAATTAAAGTTATATGGTGCGCTATCTGGCCCCATAGACTATACGTAATGCGTAACTAGGCAGGGGATGCCTCTTGTCGCGTATTGTATATCCTAATTATGGAACATTTGCTGAATGTCAAGGGCATCGATGATTGGAGGGCAGGAGAGACCTTATGTGCTCGGCCTTAGCAGATGTTCTATTGATTTAATCTGAAGGAGCCTTTTATATCCCTCCCCCTCCTTGCTTGTCCGTAGTTGGATAAGTTCAGTCTATGGTCCCTAATATAAAATCAATTACTCAATATCGGAAGGCTTGAATATTCTCTTAGCCAAACCACTGTCCAGGGGGGGGCCATCAAATCTATACTAACTCCTTCTATGGCCTTTATAAGGGAGAGATTTCGTACTTGGGGTCTAAGATTCCTAGAGATCTGTCACGCCTGTATGGGTGGGGTCTGAGTGCAAAGCTTCCAACTATGCTGGCATATTTCTCGAAGTCTGGGGGTCTTCGGAGGAAGGGGGTGACTTCTCAGGGTTTGGCAGGAGTGAAAATATTATTGAAAATGGTCTATACTTCCGAAATGCCTATATCTGTTCCAAACGGTTCCGGATACCCTGCCCTCGTCCTTCTGGGGTTTAAACTCCAGCGACGGTTTATAACCGAGTTTATATGTTTCTTCTGCTCGCCCGAGACTGAAAGTGGGAAACTGCTGTCTGGCCCAAGTCGGAGGGGGGGGTGGCGCTTACCAGTTTGCAGGTCTATTACTGGCGGCTGCTTATGCTAGGTTTTTGGACTTGGTCCATAGTTCCCCAGGACAGCTTTCGGGGGAAGGACCTGCGCAAAACGGTTCTCCCCCCAGACGATAATTTCTCCTTCCGTGGCCCAGAGCCTCTCGACCCGTGACCCTAAAATTCTATCATTCAGTTAACAGTTACCACGCTCTCTATAATATGAAATCTAAGCCGCGACCCTTTAGGTGACAGCAGGCCCCCTTTTTTCCCATCTCAGGACATCATCTATTGCCCCCGGGCGCCTCTGGGCGGTCATTCCTAGGGAAATCTCAATATCGCCCCCTCCCTCACAGTGCAGGTACCACAATAGGGGTGTTTTTGATTGCCTTAGGGGATTTGATTCAGGAATGCCACTCCATCTTGACAGGCATAGATTTGAGTATTTACTAGCTTCGGCTCTTTCATTATGATACTGTTAAAAAGAAAGATCTCTTTAGAGCCTTTCTCCCATTCGAGGAACTATGTGTCGCACCATCGCTCCCAAGCATATGATATCCCCTGCTCTACCAGTGGCTAATCTCGTCATTTGTCAGGGTATTCCTCATTATTGTAAGGCCTGGGAGAACGAGCTGCGGAGGACCCTTTACTGGTGATCAATGGAGAAAGTGTTTTTTTTTCTCTGACTCATAAAGGCCGGTAGATAGCGTGCAAGGCACAGGAAACAAGCTTTAAAGTTTGTCAGGTGGTACAGGGTGCCTGGACTCTGCTTCACATATGGTTATCTAGTGTCCCCGGATACCTGCTGGAGATGTTAATTTGGAGGCAGGGTCTATGTCCATATTTGGGTGGGGGTGTCCAGTCCTGCAGCCTTTGGAAGAAAGTCATTCGGGTATTTCGGATGATGTGGGACCTCTATTCGGAATGACTGAGCTGATCTTCTATTTTTGTTTCCATTTCTCGCAATCCTCGTACAAGAAATCCCTGACCAGACATCTTTACAGGCAGCAAAAGACGGTGATCCCCGCCGCTGGCGTTCAATCCGTTCCTCCGTCCATTGCTGAACTGGTGGAGGTGGTGTCTTCTATTCATGTATGGGGGGGAGTTGGATCGTCCCATAAAGCCCTGAGGAGTCACTTAAAGTTCCTTTGCACACCTGGAGGGCCTTGGTACCCTTTATCATCCTCCCGGGACTTTCTAGCAGTCTTGGGCGGTGTGATAGTGGGGTGTATTCTTTGAACGACCACCTCCCAGCCGCCCACGGGGAGGGCTGGTCTTATGGTGGTTTGGGCCTTTGGTGGTTAAGTTATTTTATAGGAACAAACCTCCATATGTATGGCTCTTGGTATGTGTTTGTGCTTCTCCGGCATCTCGGGTGTGGACTCCTTCTCCCTTCCCTTGTTTTTTTCTTTCTCTTATTTGTCATGATCATTGAAGTTTTCGGGACCCGCCTAAGATTTGCGGATATGTTTCTGAAACTCTGATCTGTTGCAGGGGGGGGGAGGGAGCTGTTGGGCTCCGACCGTCAAGTATGGGTGTTACTCATGATTTCCCCTATTTTGTAGCTACGCGAATCGGCGGTCTTGATGCTTAGAGGGGCCTACCTTACGGTATCTTGCACTCATTACTTTGTCGTTTGCATCAAACACTGTAGTGCCTTTGTTCATTTTTATGGTTTTGTGAATATTATTGTGCTATTGTAAAACTGTTAATAAAAATCTATTATCGGAAAAGTAACTGCTTCTGAGCTGGGAGAGTCCACTGTGTAGGGGGGAGCCTGTATTGCTACATCATGTTTACAACAGTTGCAGTATAATTTAGATGCCTGTGTGCCATGGAAGAGGAGGCTGAAGCAACAGGTAAACCATGTCACACTATGTCCTCAGTGTGCTGTCCCTGCAGCGTATGTAGTGAGAGACTCTAATCATCCTGTACAAGCAGCTATGCCTTCAGCTCCCCCTGCACAGTTGGTACCTGCCACAGAATGAAATCACCCTGTACAAGCAGCTATGCCTTCAGCTCCCCCCTGCACAGTTGGTACCTGCCACAGAATGAAATCATCCTGTACAAGCAGCTATGCCTTCAGCATCCCTGACACAGTTTGGTACTGCACAGAATGAGAATCATCATTTACAAGCAGCTATGCCTTAGCTTCCCACTGCAAGTTGGTAACCTGCCACACGGAAGTGAAATCATCTGTTACAAGTGCTATGCCCTCAGCTCCCCCGCACAGTTGTACCTGCCACAGAATGAAATCATCCTGTACAAGCAGCTATGCCCTCAGCTCCCCCTGCACAGTTGATACCTGCCACAGAATGAAATCATCCTGTACAAGCAGCTATGCCCTCAGCTCCCCCTGCACAGTTGATATCTGCCACAGAATGAAAAGGATCTCCTGAGTTACAAAGTGAAAGTAAAACCTTTTTCCTGTAATACTGGGGAACTCCTCTGATTTCCTAATGACATGTATTTGAGAAAAGTCTTATAATTTCATCTACTTTAAATTTTTTCGTTTTTGGGGGGCATAGTGCCCCTTTTAAGTACTTGCCCCAAACACTTAAGTTCATCGAGATTCCATTACCCGGCCTCTCGCCGCTCGTCGCCGGGTTTTCATATAGAAGATTAAAAATATTAAATAAAAAAAATAAAAAAATCGCTTCGCCCAAGCAGGTGATCGCAAACGGGTGAATGAAAAAAAGCGCGACGGGTTCCACAATAAAACACCGTATAAAAAAACAGGGAGGTGTCACCTTTCGGCGTACTAAGGATAAAAGGACCTCGTTTTCGGGTTAAAAATTTCCAAAGGGAACGAAGATAGCGCTCCCCTCCCGGGTTCCCGAGACGCCGAGGAGTGAATATACAAAAAAAACAGTGCTTTGCAAAACCCTTAAATAAGTGTTTGAGGTTGCTTAATTTTAGGGAATAAATGACAAGCGCTTTTTAAATCAAGCATAATGGGCGAAATTTTAACAAGGATATATTTTAAATTAAAAAGTCACATAACGCATTTCACGGGTCTCGGGCCCCCTTCTTCAAAAGCATTCGAAAACGGGCCAGACCCTGAAAGCTTTGTGCACATATAATTAAATATATCCTATTTTAAATTGACCCCCAATGCTTATTTAATAAGTCCATAATCTCCAAAAAAATTTGGGGATCTTGAAAGAGAAAAAAGAGTGCTTTTAAAACTTTTAAATTTATTTTTTGCCATAGGCAAACTGAAACTCTATCATTCTTATCTTTTAAAACACTAAAAGAACATTTTTTATGCAAACTTTACCTCTATAACACATTTAAAAAACCTTTTTCTACCTATCTTTTAAACCCTTTTTGCTTCTGAAAAAGGGAAATAACTCCCTTTCTATCACAATTTGGGTGGAACCCCCCTATTAACAGGAGACCCTTATATCTATAGCAAAGTATTGCTTCTTTTAGGGTTCCTAACCCAATATTGGGCAGTTCCCCAATCCAGACACAAAAAATGGGCCCCCCTTGTGACACGCCCCGCAGCAGGTGACACTTTAGACAGAGGGGAAGGGGTCACAATTTTAAAAGTCTGCCTGACCTCGCCGACATGTTTGCCACTAAACCTGGCTTCATCGGGTTAGAGGTCCTCAAAGTGGTCGAGTGTTCCCTTTTTTATAAAATTAGGTAAACACCCCCTACAGGTGCTCCCAAATTTGCCCCTAAAAATCCACTCCCCCCTTTGCGCATGCCACCAAAAATTTTCTGTAAAGCTGCCACCATGTCTCATGAGCCCAAAAACTTTAGTAGATTCGCCATTCCCCTAACGGGCTTTTGGCCCCCCCTCTTACCGTACTGCCCGTGCCAATGCACTGCACCAACAAACACCTCAGCCCTGACGTGATGGGCTTCCGTCTCATTCTTAAAATTATTGCAATGCGTGCCCCACCTAGAAAGAACTAAGCAATAGGGACAAAATTTCAAGCACACGCCATCTTTTTCAATTTTTCCCTAAGCCCTTCTCTTCATATTTAATATGCATATTCATTTTGGGGAAAATAAAATCCCCTGTACAAAAGCCATTGTCAATTATCTTCCAAAAAGCTCTTTCCATGTATGTAAAATTTCAATTTATTTCCCAATAGGCTGCAGGCCCAAAAAATACATGTTCCCCTGCTTTTTTTTTTGTCTCAAAAACATATTCTTAAACTATTCTCTTTTCCTGTAATATTAAACTCATTTTAAAAAAACTGTAGGCTTTGGCTAGCCCCCCAACTCCCCAGTTGATCTCACAAGTTCCCATTGAAGATTCCTCCTACGGCTCACAGTAGCCAAAACAAACCCCAGTCACAAGGGAGCATTTAAAAAACTCCTATCCTCAAATGCCCCCGATCGTGCACCCCCTCGCAAAAGACCAGCGCCGCAAGCGGAACAACAAATCCCACATACATGAGTACATAATGAATAGTCCCTTCAAAAGCAATTACATGCATCCCTAATTTTTTTAAAAGAAACCGTGGCCTCCGGATGAATTCTGTCATCATTACAGGAC
>JAODAL010015676.1:0-83054 GCA_025379985.1 Phyllomedusa bahiana | reverse complement strand
ATTTAAAAAAAGGGAGTTTTGGAACATACCCCATGCCTCACAGAGCGGAGAGCTGTGTACTGTTGTAACAGTCGACCTAGAGCAAATTTTGCCCCATTCCATTACGTTCTCGCTTCACTTCGCCTCCTCCGGCTCATTTAGACCACATTCAACTAGGCCTGCCTGTCGGAGCTGCAATGCGCCGCACTTTGCCGACCCGCGATCATTAGTGTTGAGCGATTTTTATCGACAAAGTTGAAATCGGCAAGGTTTTTATGGTGATCGAAATTTCCAGATCATGCGATAATTAAGGTTAAAATCTGTGCATCATCTATTAAGATCGAGCCTTTTTCGGCGCTTCCAGTCATTTTGGCGGCCAGCAAATCAAATTACAGAATAGAGCAGGGTGAGATGTGTGTGCGACGTCATGACTGGGATGTGTATGGTTGCGATTGGCTGGAAAAATCACATGACCTCGTTTTAAACATAGAACAGCCCTTCCTGTTCAGCCTTAGTGTCTCTCAGCGTCTCATAGGAATAGGACCTGCGCTCTGTCTGTGGCCAAACAGCTCAGCGAAATTAGTCTATTTCTGCACAGAGAAACCTCTACTATTAGCTGAGATCCTTCCCATTTAGTTAGATTAGAGATTGGAAGATTTTATGTAGTTAGGTAGAGAATTTTAAAGCAGCATCTACCGCTGTAAATTCACGGGGCGAGCGGGGGGGTGGGGACGCGGGCGAACACAGACAAGCTCTATCTATAAAGAACACTGGATAAAGTTTACCAAGACTTAGTGTAGACATTGCACTGCAATATCTTTATTATTAACAGTTTGCTATTGAAATATTTCCTGGATATTGGGCAGCCTGAACGTATATTGGATACACATCATTTCTAGTAACTGCAGGTCTCTTTGTTAGGTGCAAAACTTCACTTTTATTATCAGTATACATTTCAGATAGGTGTTCATTTTCAATTTTACCCATTCCACGTAAATCTTAAAACAGCAATTCTATAGTCACCACAGGTGAATTGAAAGGTGCAAAAAATACCGTGTATTATACGAAAACATAACAGATACGTGTTTTTTGACTTTTGCGCACCCAGCGTTGTTCATTGACGCAGCTTCCACGTAAATCTTAAAACAGCAATTCTATAGTCCCCACATGAGAAGTGAAATGAGCAAAAAAAATACCGTGTATTATACGAAAACATAACAGATACGTGTTTTTTGACTTTTGCGCACCCAGCTTTGTTCATTGACGCAAGCTTCCACGTAAATCTTTAAAACAGCAATTCTATAGTCACCACAGGTGAATTGAAAGGTGCAAAAAATACCGTGTATTATACGAAAACATAACAGATTTGTATTTTTTTACTTTGCGCACCCAGCTATGTGTTCATTGACGCAGCTTCCACGTAAATCTTAAAAACAAGCAATTCTATAGTCACCACGGTGAATTGAAAGGTACAAAAAAATACCGTTTATTATACGAAAACATAACAGATACGTGTTTTTTGCACTTTTGCCCAGTCCAGATTTGTTGATGGACACCTTCTAGTTAAATTTGAATCCAGCAATTTTGTTTTGATTAGAGGGATTTGAGAATAGCTGTGATTTGCCGTCCACACACAGGTCAGGAGCTGTGGACGGCTCTCCGCAACGAGACCGAGCGCTGGCTGGGTGACAAGAACCTTGTGCCAGGCAACGTGGTGTGCAATAACGGGCGAAATCTGCTGGCGCCCTTAAGATCGGTAGGCTGGAGCACATCCCTTGCCTGGCAACATGTCATGAACCTTGTCGTCCAGAAATTTCTAAAGAGCTACCCGGGTCTGGCTGCTGCTGAAGAAGGCTCGAGGTCTGAGTTCGCACTTCCGCCGTTCGCCCCACTGCTTCGTCCCGCCTGGCTGCATTGCAGGTCAGCTCGGCCCCCCCGTCAACCGTCTCATTTTTGAGTGGAAAACACGCTGGAATTCCACCTCACTTTGCTCCAGCGTTTGTGGCAGCAGCGAAATGCCTTTACGCTGTACGACGTGACATTTGGCCTGACAAGCAGGGGTGCGGACCTGGGGGTTTTGAGCCCCCCGAGGAGGGGGCAGGTGAAAGAGCTCTGCACCATCCTTGCCAGTTTTGAAGAAGCCACCAAAATGGTCGGGTGCGGACAATGCCTTGTCAGCATGAGCATTGTGGTGATCTTAGTTCTGGAACGATTCGTTGGACACTCTGAAACATCAGGCCCCGCCAGCGACGGAGGAGGAGACGGAAACAGATGCAGACACGGAGCCTTTCTCTCCATCGAATCCACAAGGCCTGACAGTTTCTCAATTTTATCGGTCTTCATTAGGCAGGGGTTCAGGGTCCAGAACTAGTGCAAGGCGGACCTCAGCTCTCGGGGGTGCTATTCTGAGGCAAGTCAGGGCTGTGTTGAGCTGTGACGGAGGAGGGAGGAGGAGGTATTCTGGACACCGATGTCCCTGCCTTGGAAAGAGGTTGGCGTGAATTTGAGGCAGATGAGGAAGATGAGTTTGCTAGTGCCCTCAACCCAGAGGCTTGGGAACTAAAGGGCTCCATCTCTCACATGAGTGCTTGGATGCTCTATTTCCTCCAACATGATCTCGCATTAAGGCCATCAAAATGAAAAAAACAGTTACTGGGTGGCACCCTCCGGGGACCCCCGGTACAAAACAAAACTCAGCACTTTCCTTCCCCCAAAACCCAAATAGAGAGTAAAATGCAGGAAATGGGACCTTGCTGATTGATCAACTGGAGACATTGTTGCGTCTGTTCACGTTCTTCAAATGTCACGGTGGAACAACGCTAGCGCCCGTGACAGCAGTAGAGTGCCAAGTAGCCGTAGCGGCTGCAGCAGGCAAGGTGGCAGAAGCCTAATGGGTGCCCTCTGGCAATCTTTATTTACCACCTCACCAACGCGTGCAATGCAGGCCACAATACAACACCCAGAGACCAGCTTAAGATAGGGGTGCACGAATATCTGCGTCTCAACACCGATGTTTTTGTATGTGTTCCGGACCCAAATAGACTTCTGGGTATCCAAAATGGACGAATGGCCCGAGCTGGCTCGCCACGCCATAGAGGTGTTGTCCTGCCCAGCAGCCAGCGTCATATCTGAGTGGACCTTCAGCACAGCCGGAGGAGTATTACAGACAAACGCATCCGGCTTTCCACAGATAATGTGGATTCGTTTGACTTTAATCAAGATGAATCAGGCATGGATCTCTGTTGAGTTGTGGCCCCAATTGCCGAGGTCACCGATTAGTTGCTGGTCTACTTCCCTTTCCCTCTTCAAACAGAAATGGTCCTCTTGAAAAAACTTATTTTTAAAATGATCATTTCTTACTGCAATTTTTATTCTCAATTCCCAACAGTTCATTTTGCTGGTTTTGCTGTGAGGAGACTAAAAGACCCAAGGTTTCATGACAAAAACCATTTTCCATTTACTCACTTCATCTTTAGAATTTTTCACATTGTCAATGGTTTTGGGGTCATGTTGCCTCACAATTTTTAACAGTGGCTGAGAAGTCATATTTATAATTTTTTTGGGGTCATGTTGCTGTGAGATACAGCAATAATCATGGTCCTTTGGAACAGAAATGTGGCTTCTAAGTGGCATTTCCTTCACAGTTTTTAATAGTGGCTGAGAAGTCATATTTGTAATTTTTGGGGTCATATTGCTGTGAGATAAAGCTATAATCATGGTCCTTTGGAACAGAAATGTGGCTTCTAAGTGGCATTTCTCCCTCACAATTTTTAACAGTGGCTGAGAAGTAATATTTATAATTTTTTGGGGTCATGTTGCTGTGAGATACAGCAATAATCATGGTCCTTTGGAACAGAAATGTGGCTTCTAAGTGGCATTTCTCCTTCACAATTTTTAACAGTGGCTGAGAAGTCATTTTTATAATTTTTTGGGTCATGCTGCTTTGAAATGCAGCAATACTACAGGTCCTATTCTAAAAAATGTTGGGTTTCTAAAAGGACATTTGGTCTTCACAATTGTCAAAAGTGGCTCATGGGTCATGTTTTGAATTTTTGCGGGCATTTTTGCTGTGACCATGCCCGCTATACTACAGGTCCTATTCTAAAAAATGTTGTTTCTAACGACATTTGTTCTTCACAAATTTTCCAAAGTGGTTTAAGGGTCATGCTTTGATTTTTGGAGGCATTTTGCTGTGACATGCAGCTATACTACAGGTCCTATTCTAAAAAATGTGTTTTTTAACAGACATTTGTTCTTCACAATGGTCAAGATGGCTCAAGTGTGATGGTGCTGTCAGAAACAGGAATAGGTAGGACACTGTTAATGGGGCCATTTGCAAAAAACTTGTTTTTGCAAGATCTTTAACATAGCTATCAATCCCTTTATTGAGACAACCCCTTTTTAATACAATTAAAAAAAAGAAACAAAGACATGGTGGGATTCCATCGATTTAAAAATCTGTTTTCTAGAATTAAAGTTTCTAAAAACTTGCATGTACAAAATAGCTGTTAAAAAATTCCTCTGAATTGTCAAGGGAGGTACAGGAAGACTTGCCAGATGTAGGTTATTCAGAGGACATGGAGTATGGAGCACGGACAGAGAACCAAAGTACAGAGACCATTTCCTCCAGCACATTGAGTAAAATGAGAAAAAGAATGCCAAGATAAAGGGACCTGGGTGTAACAGGAGCGTTAACCACCAGTATTTCCAGTGAAGCTCAATTGGTCCACACTCATACGGAGGGGAAAGCTACCAAGGTATTGACTGTGTACAGAGGAAGGCTGGAGTTCTCACACTTCCGCTTCCGCACTCTGTTCGCACGACAGTTTTCGTTGCTGCGTCATCAGGGCATTTTTTTAACCTGCGTGTTAAAAGATGACGGACGCCAGCCTGGGCTCTCACCGCACCCCCTGAAATCCGGCCCTGGGTCATGCTGTGGCCCAGGACAGGTATAGTCAATGTCCAGTGAAACTAAAAATGGTGGTTTTAAAGACTCCTTTTTCTGGCAAATTTTTTAAATGTGGGGGTCATGCAGGTTTGGGGTCATGCTGTGGCCCAGGGGCAGGTATAGTCAATGTCCAGTGAAACTAAATGGTGGTTGAAAAGACTTCTTTTTTCCCGGGACTTTTTTTAAAACTGGGGGTTATGCAGGTTTGGGGGGTCATGCTGTGGCCCAGGACAGGTATAGTCAATGTCCCGTGAAACTAAAATGGTGGGTTTAAGGACTCCTTTTTCCGGCACTTTTTTAAAAGTGGGGGTCATGCAGGTTTTGGGGGTCATGCTGTGGCCCAGGACAGGTATAGTCAAAGTCCAGTGAAATAAAATGGTGGTTGAAAGACTCCTTTTTCCCGGGACTTTTTAAATGTGGGGGTCATGCAGGTTTGGGGCTCATGCTGCGTTCCAGGACAGGGATATTCAATGTCCAGTTCAAGTAAATGTTTGGTCAAATATTAATGCTTCTGGCACTTTTAATTTGTGGGATGATGCAGGTTTAAGGGTCTTGCTGTGGTACAAGACAGGGATAGTGAATGGTGTGTGACTTTTTTTCTGTGGCTTTTATAGCCTAAGTGTTGTGCCTAAGATGTAGCAGGTATCCATTTGACTGTTGTGGTGTTAATTCCAGCTTCTCCAGCCCTGTTTGGGGGTAAGAATGAAGGTGTTGTTGCTCTCCCATAGACTTTAATGGTCATCGGAGATGATCGACTATCGACTATCGAAAACCTTATCGATGGTGGCCTACTATCGACTATCGCCCGATGTCGATAGCCAACGTAATCGCTCAACACTAGCGATCATGCATGTCTCGGACTATTCGAAAGTGCTGCGTCCCGCCCCAGAACGCCCACACCGCACTCATTGCACGCCCCTTCATGTTAGGCGCATCCGAAAGTGGCGAAGCTTGCGCCTAACATCACATCACTGCGTCCGACAGGGGATTCGGATCGGTGAGGTGCCGTTTTCGCCAGAAAACAGGCGCAACTCCCAATCATACATGTCACCTTTGGTGTACAGGTTTAAATAGAAGTAGAAGCCAATTAAAGCGGAGATGTTGCAGCGCTGACAAGTTGTAATTTCTGGCAACACTGGTTCAGCTGTGCCGACTAAGTAGAATGAAAGTCTTTATATTTATTTTATTTGCTCAAAAATATCAAATACTGTCCGATCAGTATTTGTAAAAATGTCTTATGTATATTGTAAAGTAACCAGCTGATACAGTTTTTTTTTTACCTCCAAAAGATGCTTTTAAATCTCCATAGAGTGGTAATTCACAATGCTTAAAAGAAGCATGTCAAGAGAATACACGAAACGTGTAGCTCCTGTACCCCTGTATTTTTATTTATGTATATATGTGGTTGCTAATAAATTTAAATTTATTTTCACGTCACAATACACACCACTTTTCTTTAAACTAACCAGTGTGTAGCGTCACTCTTGCTGGTACTGGATTAGGGGATTTTACTGGTGACACGTCTACTGGATTATCAGGCATGCATAAAAGTGTGTTGCACCATCACTTGTACAACACAATCAGGTGCACAATATCCTTTATCTTCTCTATCACACTCACAGATGTTATTTGCACTAGCTGTGTGTTTCGGCTTTTCTCCTCATTTTCAAGCACCATGCAAGAAATAATATAACCTTATATATCACAGAACTCACAGAAGTTTCTATACTCCATCCCTGTTTCTCATTCAGTTAGACGTCTCGGTGTCTAAGGGGTTAGTCAGCAGGGGATGGAGCTGGCTCCGTTCTCTGCAGTTTGCAGCGGGTGTCAGCTGCAATTAGCACCAGCCTACTTTGTACATAGGCACTTACCGACATCAGGACGTACCAGTACATTGTGTGGGGTAATAACTTCATCTACTGATTGAGGATTCAACTGGATACAATTGTGCAGACTTCACCCCACTAGCTGTCGTGCTCTTATAGTGTGCAGAAGCAAGACTCGTCACAATTGTTTCTTCCTATGAACTGTAGGATTTACTGAATTTTCTTATTTCTCTTAAACTTTACACAACAGGTGCTTGTACTGTAGTATACTACAATCTATTTAGGGCCTACAGCCCAAAGGCACAGTATGTCTTCAGTTGCACGCACAGGGCAGGAGTCTCCTAATACGTTCACACAGATTCTCTTTCAGTTACAGTGGGGAAAAAGAGTATTTTGTCAGCCACCAATTGTGCAAGTTCTCCCACTTAAAAAGATGAGAGAGGCCATTGAAATTATAGGTCGACCTCAACCATGAGAAACAAAATGAGAAAACAAATCCTGAAAATTACATTGTCTGATTTGGAAAGAATTTATTTGCAAATTATGAAGGAAAATAAGTATTTGGTCACCTACTAGTAAGCAAGATTTCTGGCTCTCACAGACCTGTAACTTCTTCTTTAAGAGGCTCCTCTGTCCTCCATTCATTACCTGTAGTAATGGCACCTGTTTGAACTTATCAGTATAAAAGACACCTGTCCACAACCTCAAACAGTCACACTCCAAACTCCACTATGGTGAAGACCAAAGAGCTGTCAAAGAACACCAGAAACAAAATTATAGCCCTGCACCAGGCTGGGAAGACTGAATCTGCAATAGGCAAGCAGCTTGGTGTGAAGAAATCAACTGTGGGAGCAAAAATTAGAAAATGGAAGACATACATGACCCCTGATAATCTCCCTCCATCTGGGGCTCCACGCAAGATCTCACCCCGTGAGGTCAAAATGATCACAAGAACGAGCAAAAATCCCAGAACCACAGGGGGGACCTAGTGAATGACCTGCGGAGAGCTGGGACCAACATAACAAACTTGTATTGTATAGTTTCGGGTAATACATGTAAACGTGTTGGACTTATAGTCTCTTATTAGTACCCACGTGTATGTCTGTGTGGAGCGGTTTCTCCCTATCCGCTTTCAATTCTGAGGTAGTTCATACACCAGACATATATATGTAACAAAGTAGCAAAATGTATTCACCGACGTACATACAAGTGTTACAATATAGG
This sequence comes from Phyllomedusa bahiana, assembly GCA_025379985.1. Taxonomy (NCBI): domain Eukaryota; kingdom Metazoa; phylum Chordata; class Amphibia; order Anura; family Hylidae; genus Phyllomedusa; species Phyllomedusa bahiana. The sequence continues at coordinate 75,077 of JAODAL010015676.1, read as the reverse complement.
TAACATACTTGTATCCTTAGCAGTCTCGTTCGTGGTGTACCGATGTGCACAGAAGCATGATTCAAGCAGGATATAGTGAGAGTCCATGCAGCTGCATGTAGCATAACAATAGCGGTTCACCAGGCTGAGCTTACCACACCTGTGGAGTACGGAGTGCGGAGTGTGACGTTTCGAGAGGAGACCCCTCCCTTTCTCAAGCATGCTGGGTATCTGTAAAGCTTCCTTTTTTAAACATGTTGTTAACCATTGATTGACCAAGAAACAAGTATGCAACCATATACATCAAAGTGGACATTAACACCATGGAGGACGAGTTCAAATGTTCCACTAATACTGAAACATATACCCGTCTTAATGAAGATTTAAAAAGTAATATCACCAAGCTACAAGTACAATTGCTTCAAAATAAACTTAGAAAATTCGAACGTGACACCCGAGACTATTTATTGAACCGTGTCTACACATGGGCAGAAGAACGCACAAAATATCGCACATATCGTCGCAAACAAAAATTTGATGTATCAGGAGAAACCTCTGAAACAAATACATCGGGTTCAGAAGATTTAGCCACAGATAGAATGAGACTTAGATCCCCCAATAGGAATGATGATTTTTTAGAGAGAAGGAATACAACAGAAGAGGCAGAACGTGGCAACAACTATGGAAGAGGCCGAGGAACAAAAGGACGAGGAGGCAAAACAAAGAGAAGGATTTAAATCATCTAGTTCATAATATCTCTTCTAAAACACTATCAGCAGAACAAATTGCCGTGCTTGATAAGGGACTGAACTTTATACCCACAAATAATAATATGTTTGATTTCACTGTGGACTTGCACAAATTATGTAGAAGTATAAAATGACAAATGTTTTTTGGTGAAAATAAAAAAGATTTGGTAGAACAACAAAACGTACCTAAACGGCTATCTAAAAAGAGTCAGTTTGACCCACCTCTAGACAACCAAACTTTAAATACATTTCAGCAAATGGTAAAAAAAGAAGTAGCAGAACTACTTGAAAATACTACATTAAAATCTAAAAAAGGCAAAATAAATTTGAAACAACAAGAAAGGAAAGCTATCAAAGAATTAAAAAATGACCCATCTATCATCATAAAAAAGCTGATAAGGGGGGAGCCACTGTAGTTCAAGACACAGAAATGTATCTAAATGAAGCCCACAATCAGTTGCAGGATACCACAGTTTATAAAAAAAATTGATAAAGATCCCACTATTGAAATCAATGAATACATTAAAAATATATTAGAAGAGGCACATAATGATGGAATTATAAATAAACAACTCATAAATTCCCTTTACAATAAATACCCTCGAGTCCCCATTTTCTATCTTGTCTCGGGCGTTAACTCAGTTTTTGAATCCATAGCAATATATGTCGATCATTTCCTACAGAAACACGTCAGGAATGACGAGAGATCCCTTAAAGATACAGGACAACTATTGCGGATCATCCAGAATTTTGATCCTACAGATGTTAGCTATTTTGTCACATTAGACATTAAATCATTATACACTAATGTTCCTTATGAAGAAGCAATAGAAGCAACACATACCGCCTTATGTAAAGATACGACACTGTCTAATCGGCACATCAACTTCATTATGACATTGCTAGAAACCATTCTCACAAAAAATTATTTCAGATTCAGCGATCAGTACTATCTCCAGTTACAAGGGACCTCTAGGGGGTCTCCCCTAGCATCCGGTTATGCCAATATATACATGTCACATTTCGAGGATAAATACATTTTTCAAAACGGACCACATCCACTGGTCAAATTATACCTAAGATAAGTGGATGACATATTAATATTTTGGAGAGGCACTAGGGAACAATTGGATGAATTTATAAAAAATCTGAATAAGTGTCATCACCTAATACAATTTACCACCACTATTCAAGAAAAAACGATTAATTACCTTGATGCTGAAATACAAAGAGAAGGATCAAAAATAAAAACCACTATGTATGTGAAACCTATGCAAAAAAATAATATTCTACATAGAGATAGTTGCCATGCACCTAACGTGTTCAAAGGGATTGTAAAAAGTCAATTAGTCAGAGCAAGAAGAATTTGTACGGACGACCATAGTTACATTCAACAAATGGATAAAATTATAGACAAATTTATTCAAAGAGGATATTGTAGACAAGAATTAGAACAGGTTGGGTATGAAGTACTAGAAATTAAAAGAGAAGAACTCCTATCTCCAAAGAAGAAAAAAGTAACCCTGAGGGTTTTATGTTTGTAAGTAATACGGACGACAAAGTAACCAGATAGCACACGTTATCAAAAAACACTGGCACATTTTATCGAGTGTTCAAAAATATGGCCATTTGTTTAAAAAATATCCGAAATTTGTGTACAGGAAAGGAAAAACACTAGGAATGAAAAATGAGGTCAGATATTTTGAGGAAAAAAACAGCCACAAAAATTTTAACCTTTTCATCTCAACGTATTGGTACTTATGAAATGCATGAATTATCAGAATTGTCATTCTTCATAAAAAGGTTGTTCGTTGTCCACACAACAAAAGGATTAAAATAACATCAGAGGCTTCTAAAACATGTAACACAAAAAACGTGATATATTGTTGAAGTGTCCTTGTGGGATGGGATATGTCGGGCAAACTACACGAGCCACAAAAATACGATTAAATGAACATCGGTCAGCAATTAGAACTAATAAAGATAAAGTAGAAAAAGAAAACATCCCCAACGATAATTCAAAAAAAAAAAAAAAAAGTATGGGGAAACCACTAGCAAGGCATTTTTTTGAAAAGCGCCACGGAGTATCCGATCTCTGATGGTGTATTTTGGAGCAGGCCCAGATGATAGAAGGCTTGGCTATTGAAAAAATCTTGCTACAAAAAGAAGCTCTTGGATATATAATTTAAAGTTTACTTTAAACCCCAAGGGGGACTTAACGAAAAACCCTTAAATCTGAATGTATTTATATAGTCCCTTTGTTTGTTTTTATATATTTGATTTTAATGTATATGGTTGCATACTTGTTTCTTGGTCAATCAATGGTTAACAACATGTTTAACCCCTTCAGGACCCGGTTTTTTTTTTTTTTTGGGGACACGTTCGTTTTTCCCTCCTCGCCTTCTGAAAGCCATAACTTTTTTATTTTCCACCTACATAGACACATGAGGGCTTTTATTTTGGGGGACAAGATGTACTTCTAATGGTTGTTATTCACTATACTATAGAATATACTGGGAAACCGCAAAAAAATTCCAAGTGGGACAAATTGTGAAAAAAAACGTATTTTCGCCATGTTTCTGGGTGATTTGCTTTTACGGCGTTCAATCTTCGGTAAATATAATGTGTTATCAGTATTCTACAGGTTTTTTACGCATCCAGCAATACCAAACATGTAGGGTTTCCGTTATGTTTTGGTACCGTAAAAAAATTCCAAACATTTTCTATTTTTGAAATTTGCGCCGCGGCGCCAGTTTGTGCGACCAATAACTTTTTGTACTAAACACCTACGGACGTCAGTGAGGGTGCATTTTTTGCGGGCTGAAGTGTACTTTTTATCGTAGTAGTTTGGAAAGCATGCGAAATTTTTTGATAATTTTATTCCATTTTTTGAGTGACGTAAAATGACCAAAAAAGCAATTTTGGCGTTTGGAATTTTTTTTCTTCTATGGTGTTCTGTGTACGGGATAAAAGATGTTATATTTTTTATAGATTCAGACTTTTCAGATGCGGCGATACCAAATATGTTTAAATTTTTTATTATTTTAATAATTTTATTTTTAAAATGGGTAATGGGGGGGGGGGCGATTTGAACTTTTAATCCTTTTTGTTTTTGTACTTTAAAACTTATTTATTTTTTTTACTGTAAATTTGTCCCCCTATGGTGCTTGACCACTAAGGGGCCCCGATTGTTTTAATACAACCTAAAGCATTGCATAGGCAATGCATTAGGGTGTACAAAGATGGCGGTTTCCCCACTTCCTGTCTGCGGACGGAAGGGGGCAAGCCGGCCCCGGGTAAGTGACGGGAGCCTTCACAAGGCTCCCCCACCACCCTACCGGGTCGGATCGGCGCAGCATAGCTGTGGGCCGTTGCCGATGACCGTACTGATCGGTGGCGGCACACGATCGGCGTTATTCAGACGCCGCGGCCATCTTTGCCGCGGTGTCTGATGTGTAAAAAAGCGCCAGCGGGCGGAGCACCCCCCGGTGCTGTTACTGCCGGGTGTTAGCTGCGATTAGCCGCTAACACCCGGCGGCTGTGCGGTGGGGGGTCGCGGAGCGATCCCCCTGCAAAGCCCCATAGCGGCCCTGGGACGTACTTATACGTCGTGAAGGGGTTAAAAAAGGAAACTTTACAGATAACCAGCATGCTTGAGAAAGGGAGGGGTCTCCTCTCGAAACGTCGCACTCCGCACGACAAACTCCACAGGTGTGGAAAGCTCAGCCTGGTGAACCGCTATTGTTATGCTACATGCAGCTGCATGGACTCTCATTTATCCTGCTTGAATCATGCTTTTTGTGCAAATTGGGTTCGCCACGAACGAGATGCTAAGGATACAACTATGTTACCTATATTGTAACACTTGTATGTACGTCGGTGAATAAATTTTGCTACTTTGTTACATATATATGTCTGTTGTATGAATTACCCACATAACAAAGGCTACTATCAGTAACACACTACGCCGCCAGGGACTCAGATCCTGCAGTGCCAGACGTGTCCCCCGGCGTAAGCCAGTACATCTCAGGGCCCGTCTGAAGTGTGCTAGAGCGCATTTGGATGATCCAGAAGAGTATTGGGAGAATGTCATATGGTCAGATGAAACCAAAGTAGAACTGTTGGGTAGAAACACAACTTGTCGTGTTTGGAGGAGAGAGAATGCTGAGTTGCATCCAAAGAACCCCATACCTACTGTGAATCATTGGGGTGGCAACATCATGCTTTGGTGCTGTTTCTCTGCAAAGGGACCAGGACGTCTGATCCGTGTACATGAAAGAATGAATGGGGCCATTTATTGTGAGATTGTGAGTGCAAACCTCCTTCCATCAGCAAGGGCATTTAAGATTTTAAACTGGCTGGGTCTTTAAGTATGACCAATGATCCCAAGCACACCGCCAGGGCAATGAAGGAGTGGCTTCGTAAGAAGCATTTCAAGGTCCTGGAGTGGCCTAGCCAGTCTCCAACTCAACCCCATAGAAAACTTTGGGGGGAGTTGAAAGTCTGTGTTGCCCAGCGACAACCCCAAAATATCACTGCTCAGAGGAGATCTGCATGGAGGAATGGGCTAACATACCAGCAACAGTGTGTGCCGACCTTGTGAAGACTTACAAAAAAACGTTTTGAGATTAATTTTTGGGTTATTGACCAAATATTTTATTTTCCCCACCATAATTTTGCAAAAAATTCTTTCCAAATCAACAATGTGATTTTCGGGATTAGTTTTCTCATTTTGTCTCTCATAGTTGAGGTCGACTTATGTAATGTCAATTACAGGCCTCTCTCATCTTTTTAAGTGGGAGAACTTGCACAATTGGTGGCTGACTAAATACTTTTTTTTCCCAACTGTATATCGATGTTGATCGCCCTCTGGTTACACCGCACCCTGGTTTCCTTTTGGTACTTTCCTCCAGGCCTTCTCACTGTCTGTATTTATTGGGCCTTGGGTCTTGTTGTACAGTCTCCCTCTGACACGTCAGCTTGTTTCAGCAACCAACTGCTACTTATGGCCTTTCGGTTGCTCCCTGAGCTGTTGTCATCACCGCTTCAATGTACCTGGAGGATAATCTGCAGGTCCCCACACTTTCATCAGTCTGTAGATGAATATTCTTTACTGTAGGTTCAGTCTACGACTGGCACAAGGTTTTAATAAGTTGCCACACATTTGAAAGGCCTCATTTGCCACTATAATGCATGGGAGGTCCATCAGTCCCTGGATATGACCTTGGTAAAATAATTCCAAAATTTCCAGCATAAAGTCTTTAACCCATGGAAGGGTTTTTGAAAACTCTGGAATTATTTGTTCGCCTAATGCTCCAATGTCCACAGCAACAAAATGGCACTGTGCATCAGCTATGACATCCTAAAGATTGAACTATAATTTTTGTAACTGAAGTACTGAGATCTACTCTGTGATGGCTTCGTGATCCTGACATGCTTTCCATCTTATGCTCCAATACACTTAGGAAATTGGGTCACTTCATAAATCTTCTCTGAGATTGCAATCCCTTGCTCAGTAGAAGAGTGAGGGATTAAATCATCATGCAGTAAATCCCATATGGCTTTGCCTATGTCCCGCACTATTCTACAGATAGACTTCCCCAGTCTGAACTGGTAGTGGCGTAAAGTATCGGTGTCTCCCATTGCAAGATATCTAAATCGCATAATGAGAACTAAATTACTACAATACACAGCACCTACTCTACACATGCCTCCTATGTTCTCTACTATTAATAATAAAAAAAATTCAAACACCCAGATAATTTAAAACACTTACCTAGAGGTGACCATTGGGCGTTCCACTACAGACACGCTTTTGTGGAAATACATGCTCTGTCTTTATAGACATGGTGACACTCTCTCCAGTAGTTCATTAAAGCTTGCAATGGTTGAGCAAAAATATCTTGGAAACTTGTCAGGATGCTCACACAAATCAGTGGAGAAAGCACCACAAGTCATTCTTGCAGAAATAATTGGGTGCAGCCAACAGCATCTCTCTGCTCCACCAACCTTCTATTCCCCATGTGCATATAAAGAATATCAAAACTGTATAGAAGATGAGCAGGCGGCATTTTTTTAAATTATGAGCAAGCAAAGTGTACCTTCCTCTGCACACAGCAACTCTACAAGGCACTACTAGCTCTAGCTGGTAGGGTATTTTGGGCGACATGTACGATTTGGTGACCAGGCGCCATTTTTAGTGTAGAATGTGCCTGAATCTATGAACGCAGTCTACTGCGGGTCTAGCCCAAAAACGACAATTATAGCTCAGGAAATCCACTTTTAAAGTGCTCTACCTGTTCCAGCAGTAATGCGCCTAGATTTGCCGTACTAAAGATATAAATGTGTAGCTTCATACAGTTGTAGTGCGACGCCTCCAGCACGCCCCCCGATCTCAGGTGCATTACAAAGTGCTGCGGGCGCTCTGTAATGCGCCTGATACTGGAGTGCGCCTGTTTAAAAATAGAGCGAACGGGGCTGTGCTAGATCTCGGGCTGAACAGACACCAGACTACTGGCGCAGCCCCGTTCATACAAGTCCCCCTATGAGTCCTTCCCTTTTTTTTATTTCATTTTTTTTTTTTTTTAAATGGACATCTGTTTTAAACTGCTAAAAAAGCGGGGACCAACGGATTGTGAACTGATGTAAAAGTATCAGTTCTTTTTAAAGATATCTGTGAAGGGTCCAAATTATAATACTTCAGTTGTTCTCCGTTCACATCCATTTTTTTTTCTAAAACATTCATTTTTGACGGATTTCAGAACACTGGTATGAATCTACCTTTAGACTCCTTAAAAACAAGGAAATCATTATTTCACCTATAGCCATCTATGTTAACAGCAATCAAGCGTTAATTTGTGTCTGGTACAGCCATTAGGGTATGTCCACACGATGAGTTAAATTCTCGGCAGATCCTGTCATCGACAACTGCATCATCCGAGGGATTTTTCAACGAGTATTTCACATGCTATTGCAACTGGATTCAGAGATATTTGTTTATTCATGATTTAGGCTATGTTCACACGGGGTAATTTCGGCGCGCATTTCTCCGCGTATTTGCGCTCTAATATGGGCGAGATGTGTGCCGAAATTACGGTAACCCTTAGTTCTCATAGAGAACTATGGTTTACGCCTCCTTTCCCCGCTCGTACAATACAATCGTATTGTACGCGTGGGGAGATAAGTGACGTCAATTATTCACGGCGAATACGCGGCGTGAGTAATGAATGTCAATGAGGCCGGCGGGCCCCCCTCCGCCGCGGGAGTAAGCACGTATTAGCGTGAGCTCCCAAAATATGCAATGTACTGCGCCGCAGTACATCGTGTGAACATACCCTTAGGCCATGTTCACACGGCTTAAAATGGCACATAATTACGCGCGTAATTACGTCCGTAATTACGTCCCTAAATACGCCTAAAATAATGGTCAGGGGATATATAATTGATTGCAAGGGTAAAATACGTCTCCTTGTTCACACGGGGCGTATTTACATTTCGTAATTACGCTGCGTTTTTCACAGCGTAATTACGATCAAAAAATTTAAAAAGTCCCCTGTCAATTTTTGAGCCGGTATTTGCGACTTAATTACGCCTTCTAGCCCCATAGAAAATAATGGCAGCGTATATTACGTCATGGAAATCAGGGGCCACACTTTTGTGACGCGAAATTTTGCAGCGTAATTACGCCGCGAAACGTTCAGAAGGTCAAATAGAGTTTTACAGCCCTCTAGCCAAGACTGTCTGGTTTTGTATCAATTTTTGGGGAGGGATTATTCTTGAATCTCAGTTTTGCAGATAATATTCTTCATGACTCTTTCATCAAGAAGGATGTCCACAACCTTCTCTCGTGGAATGGCTCCATACCAGCGCATGCAGTTAGATGTGGGTGCCCTCATATCGGAGGAAATTTTATAATGCAGTGGCTATGTTCACATGGCATAAAATGCGGGGTGTACAGTACACCCGCAATTATACCTTTTGAGCTTTTTTCATGAGGAGAGGGGAGGGGCTACAGGCATCAGGCCACAATTTCATGCAATGTTTGTAAGTGTTTTAGCTGTTTGTAGTGTGGGGGTAAAACCCATATGGTAGAAGCAGATTTCATGTTAATGATTTTTTAGTAATTGACAATGTCTCAAATTGTGATTACATAAAAGTGTTAGGAATTTTTTTTTAATTAATGTAATTAAATCTTAACTGTATGTATTGTGCTTGTAAAGTAGTGACATGTCATTTACTTTTGGATTTTTGTAGAAATGATGTTTATTATTTTTTTTAATACTGTGCATTCTGCCATATGCTTGTTGTTTGCATTGTCATTAATTTTTTGCAAGTAACAAGCACATTGGACCTCAAATGTTTTATGTGCATGTAATTTTGTTCTATACTGTTATGTGAAAATGCATGTAATTTTAGTACCGACAAAATATATTGCATTACCTGCAGTTGAATTTGCATATATATGCTTGATGCTGCTGGTAATGCAATATGCTTTGAAAAATTTAAAAAAAAATGTAAAACAAATATACTGCAGCATGTTTTTAAATTGTAAATTGATTTATGTTTTTTTTTAGGTTATGGTAATTGCAAATAATATTTTAACATATTTGCATTGCACCACATATCATAAACTTGGTTAGTGCTGTGGGTTTGATTCCACGGCGTATTCGGTCCGTGTGAAAATATGGTTAATTAATATGTACATGCATATTCCATATGCTATGAAAACATGACAACAACATATATTCTCACGGACCAAAGACACCGTTGGAACAGACCCACAGCACAAGTCAAATTTTACCTATGTGTAGTTACTGTGATGCAGTTTTTAAACAAACTACTTTTTTAAAATTAATTAAATTTTATTGTTATCAAAATTCATCAGTATATTGAATACATGTTTTAAAATGGTGGTATAGGGAAAAGTAACTTAAAAAAAATTTCTGTTTTATCTTTCAGGTCCAAGCTCGTCCAGTCTTATGGGATAAGACTACCAAGGGGTACAGTAACCGGCTCCACCGTGATGAGGCGTGGGAAGAGGTCTGCCGGTTACTGTGCCCCGGATGGGACGGATATGAGCAGGACCTGAAGAGGGAAATCGGTAAGTAAATTAACATTTTTTTTCCAATTGTATTATTCATACCCGTAATTTTTAAAGGTGTAATACGTAAAGCACCGTAAAAAGACGTGATACCTGTTGAAGGGTATGTTCACATGGGACCATAAGTTCCTGTGCACATACATTTTTGCAATGTTTGTTTGAGTCTGTCTGAACAGATGCAGAAATGCATCCTAAACTTTGTATTGTGTTTTTATACATGCATTGTTGTACACATGACTGTTCTTTCATACGTCTTTGCATTGCACTTGGCTGGTCAGACTTTTGGATCCGCTCTAGAGATGTGGGTCAAAAAGTGGCATTGGTCCGGTACTGTGCAAGCCAGCTTTGGCGTTCAGTTGTGTGAACTATAATGCATGTTTTGTAACACAGAACTAAATGTTTGATGCAGGTATATATCTGTTCAGATGGATCCAGAAAGATATTGCCAAACTGTATGTTCACAATGGCATAAGATTATGTGTGAACACACCCTACAACAAAATGAGATAACCAAATGCATTTTTTATTAAAATATATTTCTTTTTCAGACCAGGACGTGCGGAATCATTGGAGTTCGGTGCGGGACCGGTGTGGCCGCTGGATCATGGAGGCGCCCAGTGGATCCTCTCCCCCCAAGGGACGACCCGTCCCGTATGCGGAAGAGCTCATGTTCCTCCTGCCACAGCGCCAGCTCCGGCAGTAAGTTTTCTTTTCGTTTTTTTTAACCTGATTTTTGATTTTCTTTCAGATTACTGTTTTATGTCTTCAAAGTTAGCACGGTGTGGAAACCATTTTAACATGCTTTAAATATATGGTCCACCACCTTGTTAATTTTGTAGACATAATCTATGTATAAAAAATTTAGTTTGGCTTTGAAAATGAGGGAAAGTATGAATTAGCTGTATGTAAGTCGTTTGAACTTGGACGGAGTACACTGCTATTTCATGCTGTCTTTCATTTGTGAAGCAGAGCATGTCCCCAACTTATTTTGTTTTTGACCAGATTTTAAGAAGGTTTTCGTTTTGGATGACCTTCTGGAAATCCGGCCAAAAACAAGCACAATGCCAATGTATGGAAAATCATTGCTAAAAAACTTTGTTTCCTCTTTATTTCAGAACATCGGGAAACCTTCCCCCGCCGGAGCAACAGAGCGGCGTGTCAGCAGAAGAGGAACATGAGCTGGGGGAGAGGGATCGGCGCCTCAGCCAGTCCAGCGGCGCTACGGAGGGGGAGGAGCACCATCTGGCGGGATCCCCAGGGGTGGGCACCGATACCGATACTCAGGTGTCTTGGGGGGCAGTGGCCTCTACCAGCACAGCTGCTCTACCAACATCTGAAGTGTCAGCTGTGGCCGCTGTCCCCCCCTCCGGGCCCACCCCAACCGTAGAGCGTCCCGCCACCCCCCGCCCCCCACCCCCCCCCACCCCCCCCCCCACCGCCCCTCCTTTGGGCGTGGCGAGGGGGAGAACCCGCTCTACGTGGGAAATAACCTCGAACTTACACAGCGAGCTTATTTCCCTAGCAGAGCGGGTAGGTGGACGTGATCACATCACGAACTCCTTTATTGCGATGTCAGAACGCTGCCGCCTTCTGCCATCCCAGGAGTTACGAGATCAGATGATAGGTTTCTATCATTCCATGGTGGCAGTCTTCGCCTCCGGCCGCCCTCTGCCCGATTTGGGGGACATGTACAACTGCATGCGCTGGTATAGTGGGCGCAGTGAACGGCCTCCCACACTTGATCATCTGGCTGCTCCCCCCATGTCCCGCATTCCCGTGCCGCCCACCCCAGTTTCCCCGTTTACCCCCCCACCTCATCCACCGCCAGTTCCACCCACCCATCCTCCGCTCCCTCCCACTGCTGGGCCATACCAGCAAGATCCGATAGACCTACGTGCATCTCAGCCCAGCAGTGGGAGTTATCTGCAGGATCTGCAGACCCCACTCCCGCCCTACTCCGACCCTTCCTCCCCTGTTTAAATTTTAATATTAATTTTTTTTTATTTTTTTTGTAGGTGCGGAATGCGGCCAGTTTTTATATAGTTTTAATTTATTTTTATTTAAAGTTTGGGGGATTTTGTAATGGGTGGGTGGTATGGGTGGAAGGGGTTATTTTTGTAAAAATAAAAGGGAAATTTTAGTTTTAATCTAAAACGGTCCCTTTTTTTTTAGAATATATGTTAAAATTTTCTTTTCCTGAAGTTTTTTTTTAGCAGCTTAAGTTAAAATTGGGTTTTGCAAGATTTTTTTTTTACTGTATTTTAATTGTACAATCTTTGTACTTTTAATAGTTTTAGAATTGCTTGAAATATTATTTATTTGCATATCCAAATTTAATTCCAAGTTTAACTTTCTGGGTTGCCCATGGCGACCGTCCAGAGCTTCTTTTCCCATTCAAAGGGAAATTTCCGAATGGGGAAAAAAAGCTCTGAGCGGTCGCCAAGGCCACCCAGACAGTTTAAACAACTACTAATTGTACACACAACAAGTCCCCAATGTCAAAAGCCTAATCAAGCCCCTTTTTTAACTTTCTGGGTTGCCCATGGCGACCGTTCCAGAGCTTCTTTTCCCATTCAGGATTTCCCGAATGGGAAAAGAAGCTCTGAGCGGTCCGCCAAGGGCCAACCCAGACAGTTAAACAATTACCAAAAAATTGTACACACAACAAACCCCAATGTAAAAGCACTAATCAAGCCCCCAGTATTAAAACTTTCTGGGTTCCCCCTGGCGAACCGTCCAGACTTCTTTTCCCATTCAGGAATTCCTAATGGGAAAAGAAGCTCCCGACGGTCGCCAAGGGCCACCCAGACAGTTAAACAAATTTCCAAAATTTTACACACAAACAAGTCCCAAAAGTCAAAAGCACTAATCAAGCCCCTAAATTTAACCCTTTCATGGGGTTTCCCATGGCGACCCGTCCAGAGCTTCTTTTCCCATTCAGGAATTCCTGAATGGGAAAAGAAGCTCTGAGCAGTCGCCAAGGGCCACCCAGACAGTTAAACAATTACCAATTGTACACACAACAAGTCCCCAATGTCAAAAGCACTAATCAAGCCCCTAGTTTAACTTTCTGGGTTGCCCATGGCGACCGTCCAGAGCTTCTTTTCCCATTCAGGAATTCCTGAATGGGAAAAGAAGCTCTGAGCGGTCGCCAAGGGCCACCCAGACAGTTAAACAATTACTAATTGTACACACAACAAGTCCCCAATGTCGAAAGCACTAATCAAGCCCCTATTTAACTTTCTGGGTTCCCATGGCGACGTCCAGAGCTCTTTTCCATTCAGAATTCCTAATGGAAAAAAGCCTGAGCGGTCGCCAAGGCCACCCAACGTTAAACAATTACCAAGTACACACAAAAATCCCCAATGTGAAAAGCACTAATCAAAACCCTAGTTTAACTTTCTGGGTTTGCCCATGGCGACCGTCCAGACTTCTTTTCCCATTCAAATTCCTGAATGGAAAGAAGCCTGACTGTCGCCAAGGCCACCATACAGACAACCAAACACATTTCATTAAACTACAACAAAATATCATTAGTAAAATGAAAATCCTAACAAAACTTTTAAACTCCACATAACGCTTTTTTATTTTAGTTAAAAAATTTTTTTTATTTAAAACACATTACTGAATAGTTTTAAAAACACTTTGGGCAACCAACAGAATTAGCTGGTTTGGAAAGGCAGCAACAGCCGAAGTTTTCAGGATCTGCGGGCAGCAGAAGTCCACTTGTGGAGAAGGCAGCAACAGCCGGAGTTGTCAGGATCTGCGGGCAGCAGAAGTCCACTTGTGGAGAAGGCAGCAACAGCCGGAGTTGTCAGGATCACGGGAGCAGAACCAGAGGTCCAGTTTTTGGAGAAGGCAGCCACTGAGCAAGGTGTAATTCACAAGCTGTTTCCCCGAAGGCCTTTGACCGGAGGAGATCCATCCATCCCAAAAAACGAGTGCTGTTTACCAGGCTGTTAAATTGCCATGGCACCTACCTTCGGGGGGCATGAAGTAGCTCGCGAAGGTTTCTCGCACCACTCGCACCTCGGCTGGATGGCGGGCCCAAGGCCCCAGGGGGATGGAGTGTCACCAAAAGCTGCCTGTGTCTCTTCATCCTCGTCGGACCAATCGTGGTCCCGAACAAAGTTGTTGGAGAACACCCGCAGCTTTTTATTACCCCACCACCGTGTGCTCATCCAGCCTAATTGCAGTGGTGAAGATCCTCCACTTGCTAGCCATGATCCCGAAGGTGCATTCCACCACGCGGCGTGCCCGGCTCAGCCTGGTGTTGAACACTCTCTTCCGTACATCCAGTCCCCTTCGTGGGTATGGCCGCAGCAGGTTGCACATCAATGGGAATGCCTCATCACCTACCAGCACGAAGGGGACTGGATGGGTGGAACCTGGAAGAGGTGTTGGTGGGGGAAGAGTCTGTTGGTCTTGCAGCACTTGCCTCCCAAGCTCCGAGTTCAGCAGCGCCCGGGAGTCCCCAGTACTTCCATAGGCGCCGACTTCAATAGCAACAAACCTACAGTGTGCATCAGCCACCGCCATCAGGACCACTGAAAAGTGATCATGAGTGATACAAAAGTGTGGTCTTCTATGCTTTTGTGTCTCTCACAAAAAGTGTGTACCACCGGTAGATAGCACAAATGTAGTCTACAAAGTACAACGTTTATTCTATTTAAAGGGGTTGTCTCACTACATTGATTCATCTTACCTCAGTCCTGTTTTCTTGGTTTCATTTTGAATTTGTGTTTACTGGCTTCTACTAGGCTAAAGTAGAAGCCAGGTCTGTAGCTATAGCAGCCAGTACTGGCAGCCTATCATGAGAGAATGAACAGGTCTGTAGCTTTAGTGACCCGAGTAGCTGATGCAACCCATACAAGAGGGGATATCTAGGAATAGATAGGACACTGTTAATGGACATATATTGCAAAGTGACTTGTTTTTGCAAGACCTGTAACATAAAAATCAATCCTTATAGTGAGACAGCGCCTTTAAGTCTATGAGCCATCTGTGGCTATGTCGTGGTATCTGTCAGGGTACCTTTTTTCTCCAATATCCTGACTGATACCTGCAATACACTGTAGCAAAACAAGGTGTAAACTCACATGTGTTCTCTTTCAGAGTAAAACATATGTTACACTCCTGAGGAAGCTTGTTGCTACCAGGCAGCATGGAAGAGCTAACATTCCCTTTAAGCATAGAAAATTGTTCACCTGATCTTTGGTTAATCTTTAAACTTTACCCATACACTGTATAACTCACAAAAAGCAGTCATGTGGTAACAGCTGGTACCAATACATATAATGTTACCGTGAAATAAAAACTCGAAATGGTGATACAGAGTGCTAGAAATAAAAAAAAAAATAGTAGTTGTAAAACCGTCCATTTCCCCCACACGATGAAACAGGTTTTTAAATACATAACAGAAGAAGCCTAAGTAGTTTTATAGGAGCAGGATACAGGAGATACACATCAGTTCCCCGGATATATTTAATCCCTGTAGAAATTCCTCAATAAACTTCTTATTGATAGTGACTACACAACTGGTTGACTACAGAAGTGTGGGCCAAGAATTTAAAATGTTTTTTAATTAACGTGTCAATCCCTTAAAGGTGTTGTCCACTTTATATTGCTTTTATTTATGATGTATATCATAGTAAAACATACAACTTTCTACTATAAATGTATTAAAAATTATGCTCCTATACCAAAACAAAAGGCATGGAGAAATAAAAAAAAGCAGTCAGCAGCTGGGTCACATGACATCAATGGGGTAACTGAAAAGGAATAATGGTGGAATAATTATTAATACATGGTTATTCTAGAAACTTCTACACTGTGTAGTTGCAGGGAGGAGAATGTGTGAGCGGCTTCTTCGCATACACTGACAGACATAAGACAAGATGCTGCTAGAGGTAGTAATAATGGAGAAGTTTTGTTCCTCCATAAACCACTGTTACCTGGATACCAGGGTCACATGATAATACGCTGCTGGAGGTAATAATACTGGAGAAGTTCTGCTCCTCCATACACTACTGTTACCTGGATACCAGGGTCACATGACCTGTGTGGTGGTCACATGATAAGACGCTGCTGGAGGTAGTAATACTGGAGAAGTTCTGCTCCTCCATACACTACTGTTACCTGGATACCAGGGTCACATGATAAGACGCTGCTGGAGGTAGTAATACTGGAGAAGGTCTGCTCCTCCATACACTACTGTTACCTGGATACCAGGGTCACATGATAAGAAGCTGCTGGAGGTGGTAATACTGGAGAAGTTCTGTTCCTCTATACACTACTGTTACATGTATAACGGGGGTCACATGACCTGTGTGGTGGTCACATAAGACGCTGCTGGAGGTAGGAATATTGGGGAAGTTCTGCTCCTCCATACACTACTGTTATCTGGATACCAGGGTCACATGACCTGTGTGGTGATCACATAAGACACTGCTGGAGGTAGTAATACTGGAGAAGTTCTGCTCCTCCATCCACTACTGTTACCTGGATACCAGGGTCACATGACCTGTGTGGTGGTCACATAAGATGCTGCTGGAGAAGTTCTGCTCCTCCATACACTACTGTTACCTGGTTACGACTAAGAGCCGACTAACAGGCTCGAAACATGTCAGTGTTCAGCTCATTTCTTGCTTTTATGCGATGATTTTAAATATCTACTAATAAAAGTGCGTTTTTAAGCATTTTTTCACTTTATCCTGAGCACGAGTGCTGGAGTACTTTTTTGTTGAATTGCCTACTGTTACCTGGATAGCAGGGGTCACATGACTGTTTTGTCCATACAGTTACTACAGGAGAGCCATTACTATGGACAGGTATGGGGGCTATACAACTCATTAGATAAGGGTCAGCTGCACTGGTTTAAAAGTACAGGAACAGAATTCTGAATATACATAATAAGTGAAGACATCATAAAGCAGTGTTCCCTAACTCCAATCATCAAGGCCCACCAACAGGTCATGTTTTCAGGATCTCCCACAGAATGCACTGACAATAATTAAATCACATGTGCAATGCTAAGGAAAGCCAGAAAACATGACCTGTTGGTGGGACTTGAGGACTGGAGTTGGGGACCCCTGTCAAAAAGACATAAGGACTTTTAAGTACTGGCCTAAGTCATGCCTTTCTCTTGTCTGCTTGCCCTACTACCTGCTCTAGTGACCCCATTCCCTCCCACTTCATCCAGATCATTTCTCCAGCTTTTTCATTTTCTTTATTTCTTTATTCATTTTATATTTGTTTCATTTATATTCAGTTTGATTAATTTCTTTCAATCTTTTATTTTCCCATTATTCTTCGGCATTATTTTTGTACTTTTTCTTCCTTCTCTCCCTTTTGTCCTTTTAATTCTTTCTACGTTTTTCCAGATCTTTGATTTTTCCTCCATATTATACAACACCCTATTATTTCCTTTGTTTGAGCTTACCTACCTCTTATCTTCTTTGTTCCTATATCCCTTTCCTTTATTCTAACTACTTATTTCACCTTATTAACTTAGTAATGTCCCTTTTCGCTACTGCACATGCTCCCGGTGCATGCGCGATAGTGTTTATAAGACGCCAATCTCTGCAGAGACCATTCCTCCCGTACATAGGTAAATATTTTCTTATATATGTGTTTTAGCTTCCTTTTACATTTTATTGTCTCTCTGTTACTTCAATTATATCCCTGCTGGTTCCCACATCTTCTCTAATACCCTACTATATTACTCTCTTGTTCCGTGCATTACCTGCCCTTTGCTCCCTTGCCCTTTCACAGAACTTGTCCTTACATTTCCCTTGTTCTCCTGGGATATGAGTGTGTCCTTCTTGCCTTTATGTTACTATAGCCTCTTTGCCTCGTGACCCGCTTACTCTGGTTACCTATACCCAGATTTTATTTTATACTCTCTAGATAGACTTTATTTTTTATCACTCTATACCCACCCATTGATAGGCATGACTATATATCATATATATACCTACTGTTTAGGGACCTCTTCTGATAACCCACATAGCCTTCCATTCTTTACCCCATAGGGACTATTATTTAATTTTGTTTTGAGGGTTTACTCTTTTTCACAATGTTCATTTATTAGATTGCATTATACTCCCATGTCCTCATTATCTAAACTTGCTATTTTCCAGATCTTCCCTATGATTGTTCTCCACCACATGTACCATGACTCTCATATGCATATTCCTACTCCCAGTGCCTATGGCTTGCAAAAGGGTCAAGCGATCCAAAAAGTCACAGCGTATTGGGCCATTGAACCTTCTCTAGTACTGGTCACCCCGAGAGAACAATCCAAGCAGGGAAAAATGTTCACAAAGGGCCACATGTATGAAAATTGTCTAGGTCTAAAACTCACTTTGTTGCCCATAGCAACCAATCAGAGCCCATTGCAACCAATCAGAGCGCCCCTTTAATTTCATATAGTGCTCTGGAAAAATTAGAGGGGCACTCTGATTGGTTGCTATGGGCAACAAAGTGAGTTTTAGACCTAGACATTTTTCATACATGTGACACAAAGTGCCTACCTTCAAACCACCATCATCAAAGGACCTTCGCTGAACCAAACATGGGGATGCGCGCCGTAATTACGGTAAGGGTATGTTCACACGGCTTATTTTCGCACATAATTGCGCCGCGTATTGCGCTTCATATGCGGCAAATGCACGCTGCAATTATGCGTCGTCTCCCCGGGCGTACAATACGATCATATTGTACGCCGCCGACAATGCCTGTCAATGTCGAACCCCCCCCACCTGTGCTTTGGAAGTACCCCAAATTCATAGCTCTCATAGAGAACTACCCTGTTTCTGCGAAAATAAGACATTGTCTTATAATAATTTTTGCTCCTAAAGACGAGCTAAGACCTATTTTTAGGGGATGTTTTGTTTTTCTATGAACAATAATTCACATTTATTGTTGAACGAAACATCAACCTGTATTAATATACTGTAGTGATTTCATCACAAACATCAGCATAAGCAGCCAAACTCTGAATTGCATTAAAAAAATACACCATGTCTTATTTTCGGGGGGATGTCTTATTTTTGGGGAAACAGGGTATGAATTATGCCTCTTGGGGGAGAGAAGTGACATGTCAATTGTTCGTGGCACTTACGCGCCACTGACAGTGCTTGTGAATGGGGCCGTTCCCTCGATGCTTTAGAGGTACACGCTGATCAGCACGTACTTCTAAAATACCTGGCATATTGCAGCACGTATAGTACGCGCCCCAATGCGCCGTGTGAACATTCCCTAAAGCAAAAGATTTAGCCTCTTTCCTCCCCCTTTTTTCCTTTCCTCCTTTTTTCTAGTTTTTTTTAACTACTTTGATATACCTGATATAGTCTGAGCCTAATGAGACCTAATAAAGCTCTTTTTATATCATATATCTAATCTACCCAATTTTTTTTTTTTGTCCCCTGGAAACTCCTATCTTTATCCTGGGACCACCCATGTGGTATACTTTCCACTGAGCGCCTAAATAGGTGTGCAAACCCTTCTGCTTACAACCCCGTACGATCAGGCAAACTCATAAGCCTCATAGTTTTAAGCCTGGCCTGAAATTACATCTTCTTAGCCAGGCCTATCAAGATCCCTAATTGCTAACCCCCTTCTTTCTGTCACTCCCTGCATTTAAAAATATTGTCATCAGACCTGCTGACAAAGGGGGAGGAATTGTTATAATGGACTGGGAATTCTATGAGAAAGAATCCCAGAACATACTGTCAGACACCATGTATTACCAACAGTGTTTTGAGGATCCTTTTCCGACTGTACAAAAAAATATCATCACATTAATTAAGCATGCCTTGGAAACAGGAGCCATTACAAAAGAGGAAAAGAAATTCATCATAATTCCCATGCCAAACCAGCCATTTTTCTATCAGCTTCCCAAAATCCATAAAAACCTCCCCCCGGACGTCCTATCATATCTGGAATTGGAAGTGCATCCAGTAATTTGTCCCATTACATAGATTTGTTTCTACAAGAATATGTTCTTGCTCTTCCCAGCCACCTCAGAGACTCTAATTCACTCATTGAAATACTATTAAAAACATCTAGCACACCCGATCATCTACTAGTGACTATGGATGTAATTGCTCTTTATAGCAATATTTCCCATCAGTTAGGGTTAACCTGTACATCACACTATATAAAAAATGATCCTTTATAAACATCTCCCACAAAAAAATTCTTATGGAAGGACTAGCTTTCTTTCTAAACAATAATTCTTCACCTACAACAAAACCATCTACAAACAGACTCAGGGTGGACGGGATCTGGGCACATGGGTTGTTGCGCCATTTAGGCCAGCCTGTTTTTATGGGCCGCTTATTGGCAAGAGAAATTCATCTAAAACTCTGCCACGACATGCCCATTAATATGTCTTTTTCAACAACGTTTATATGATTGAGACGATTTCTTTTCTTTTTCTGGGAATGGAGAACGACTCTGAGGAAGTTTGGAAAGAAGTCACCTTACTGCCTTTCTTAATCAAAACAATGACTTCACCTGGTGCGGGCATTAAGTTCTACTTTTTAAACAACCAGCACAGCAATTCTAGCATTATTTTCTTGACTATGATTAAAAACTCAGAAATATTAACCTTTCACCACTCACTTTTAAAATAAAAAAAAAAAAAGGTAGATTCGCAATAGTAATTGGAATTCTCTAAACTATAAAATGTGAAACTAAGTGTTTTCCATTTGGACAGCAGGGAAGGATCGGGAACTGCAACTGATAATATCACAGGAGAGTTCATCAAGCAAACCTCGGTTCTAGACTGCTGAGAAACTCGGGATAAAAACTACCTGAATTCTTAGTAAAGTAGCTATCACATGCAAGCCTTCTTTCTCAAGATGAATGCATAGCCAAATATAAACAACAATCTCATCTGAACCCCATACCGACACCAATCCTATATCGAATGTGAATACCAATAGCGAATAAAATAACTTTCTCACAAGGATACAACACCTACCACATAGAAATTAGAGGGAAATCCATCAAAAAAAAAAATAAACATTGGCCAATCCTTCGAAATGACCCCCCACCTTGCTTGGTACTACCGAAAAAATACAAATCCTCTTATCACTTTCCGACGGGCAACCCACATGAAGAATCTCCCTAGAACAAGCCCTGGATTCGGCAACATCAGAACAGAAACATCTCAACCAATGGAGGCTCGCCTCCTTAAGAGAGGGTGGGAAGGAAAAAAAAATAAAAAGCTTATATTCTTACATCACAAATATTCACAATAAAAGAAAATCCCTTTCCCTCTCGCCAAAAAACCAAAAGAATTCCTTTGAGTTTAAATTTACATTACTGCACAGTGAAGACAATCATAATTTACTCATGGTCCCGCCATCTCCAGTTTATATTGGGCTTGCGAACCAGCCAAACACTACAACAAACGGATTAATTCTCTGACGCAATTTCGCAAAAAGTTCCTCCAACACCACGGTGTTCTCTCAAACATTTTTTTGAATAAACATAATAGGACCATCCAAAATGGAAAATTACGCCTATAGACCATATACCGGTCACGTTCCAAAAGATATGACGCTTTATGTAAAGAAAGAGAATATAAGAAATGTATTGGATATACAAAATACAATGCATCTGTCAAGATTGTGCCTGGCACGGGCCACAGCTGCTTTTGGTTATGGTCGCCGGCCACGGGGGCGGTCGGTTACCGACTCGTTAAGACCTTGGTTTTTAACCGTAATACCTTGTTTATCTTATTCACCAGTCGTGGTAGGGTCCTTCTTTCCCTGTAGGTTTAATGATGCCTGGCCTAACGCCCCGTGGCCAGGGAATCCTCCAGCACTCTTTTCAGTTACCAGTGTTCTCCTTGGACTGACAGCCTTGTTTCCTATTAGCTTTGTGTTTCTCTTCCACTATTTCTCTTGGTCTGTGTCGGCTGCCTCACCTATTTATGATTGGTTTACCAGTACCTGTGCCTGCTATAGATTTCTTTTGCTTTAGCTAGCCCTTACTTTGCTTTTGCCTTTTCTGTATTTGACCCTGCTTTTCGGGGACTATTCTCTTCTCAGTGATTTGGTTAACTGCTGCTCTGTCTTGGTATTGACCTTTGGCTTGGATCTGTGTTATTCCTCTTTGTCTCACGTCTTCCGTACCTCTCATGACCGTACTGTTGCCGACTTGGGACCACCGCCCGTCTTACGTTATTTTGATCTGTTGTCTGTTTGCCTGTCTGTGTTGCACCTTATCAGTGCAGCCATTAGTCTTCCGGGTGGGGCGGCTATTAAGGAGTGGGTTCCCCAAAAAGGCAGGGACCGGGGGCTGGGTATTCCAGAGTCATGGCCCACTTGTCTGTTGTTGTGTAGTGCGTTGTCCTGACCGGGTCCCTGGCCATTTTATAGCTGGACTTAACCTAATCAAAAACTCCCCCGGCGGTTTAATATGAGTTTCCGACTTGTCGGTCACTGACCGCTTCTAGGACGAGTTGAAAATCAGTTTCAGGGCACATGGCGGGCTTATTACTAACCAAATTCGCAACGTTGCTGGTGCCATAACCTTACCCCGGACCCGGTCATTTGCGCCCTCGTCTGTGTCGCACCTGCCCTGTTTTTGTGAATCCACTGCGTCCGTTACAAATCTAAAATGCTTTACCGGATCGCTTAGATGGAAATCTAGCAGGTTCCGAAATAACTTTCAGGGAAATCTTGTAACTGTTTTTCTGCTTCAACTTTTTTTCCCCCTCTGAAGCACGAAAAGGTATAGCGGTTTGTTTGGTGTCTCCTCTCCAGGCACACCTAGGATTGGGCATTAGCTATGCCCCTGAAGCCCCGGAAATGGAGTTCGATTGGAAAGATTTTTCAGGCTTGGCAGGTCTATGACAATTCCCAATCGGTTGTGGCATGGGCAGAAACTCACCTGCTATCTATTCAGCAGGCCGCCGCCTCACTGAAGGAATATTGTTCTGAGTTCCGCCAATGGTTGTGTCATGGCCCGGGGTGGTCGACCAAAAACCCTTTATAAAACCCTCTTCAGGACAAGGACTGTCTTATGGGTAAAGGACGCTATTGGTCCAGCCATCCAACCTCCTGGACACAATTAAATGAATTTATGACTCTAGCCGTGACTATTGAACCGAAGGATAAGAGAGAGAGCAGGGAAAAAACAGGGGGGGTCGAGTGTTCAGTTCAAGTCACTTTTTCTGGTAAAATCTCCTGTTATCTTTCTTGAAAATTTCTCCTCTTCTTACTCAATCACCACTCCTGAATGAAGAACCCATGTGTGTTGGGTTTTATTATCTGCTGCACCAGGAGGAGACATCGTGCTTGGAGAATGCCTTGTTGCTCGATTGTGGAAAAATCCGACCATTTTTCTGAGAGACTGTCCTGACTCTAGGACCAAGTCACTCGAGGAAACGCCGACCGCCTGGTCTTTCCAGGAAGGTAAACTCGGGTTTACTGGTACCCTCCTACGCCTGGGTAATAAGTTTTTATTGCTGTATCCGTGGTGGGTTCTCAATTCTAAGAATTTAGCTTGTCAAGCTATGATAGACTCAGGCGCAGCTGTAGTTTATTAGTTGTCTGTTGTCCAGGCTTGGGTTTGGAACTAGTTCCATTGAGTGCTCCCTTTTTGGTTTCAGGGGTGGATTCAACCTCCTAATCGGGGGGGAAGATCACATTTTCGTACTGCTGAGATCACTTTGAATGTTGGTGGGAGTTCGCATTACGGAAAGAAAAACTTTCGTTTTTTGTCATGAGGAAGGAAACTCGCTGCAAGATATTATTCTTGGCTTGCCTGGCCTCCGCCGCACATAATCCTGTGTTTGACTGGAGAACACTGAGCTGAATCAAATGGGGTGACTCATTGGGTCCTCATTTGAAGACCTGTTGATCCCTTGGTGTGTGACGGTAATGAATGTTCACAATATTTCTGAATGTAAATCTGACGTTTTAGCTAGAGGAGTTGCTGATAATCTGCCTCCAACACCAGCTGTGATTGTACCATAGACCTTGCTCCGGGGGCAAAGCTTACTTTTCTGCCCGGCGAAGAATCTGATGCATTTGTATCTTATAGGAACTGAAAATATTACTTTATAAGGCAAGTAGGGTTCTCGCCTCCGATTCACAGGGTTCTGACTCCGGTCTAGCTGTCCGTTTGCTATGAGGAGGGATTCCCATTCATGTACTCTGCCCGCTACAGGTTGTAAAAACTGGATAAATTCCGCCTTATCGACTGTGCACAGGTTCTGGGCGAAGAGTCATAAGACTTTTAAAAAAAGCCCAACTGGGAATCAAAAAACTCCGTGGTAATCGCCGTCCCAGACCCAAATATGTCTGTCTCCGAGTCCATCGGCAAAAACATGCCCTGGCTTAGTAAGAATAAAACGGAAAAATACACCAGGTACACTCTGCCAAATAGAGGGGTCTGTTGAGGGTCCAGGGGGCCCCTCATAGAGAGGGGCGGTACTGTCATGATTGTGCCTTGGCATCCCCCCTGCTTTGGTACTGGTCGGACCACGGCCGGTACGACGTAAACCGATGGTTGTTTAACATAATACTTGTATTCTTATTCACCAGAGGTGAACGGGTCCTTCTGTCCTGTAGGTAATTGATTCCTTGGCCAACGCCCGTGGGCCAGGAATCCTCCAGCACGCTTTTCATTTACCAGTGTTCCTCTTGATTGACAGCCTTGTTTTCCTAATCTAGCTTTGGGTTTCTTCCACCAATCACCTTGTTCTGTGTCTGCTGCTCACGTATTTTTGAATGCTTCACCAGTACCCTGTGCCTGCTTTAGAGTTCTTTTGCTTGTAGCTAGCCCTTACTTTGCATTTGCCTATTCTGCTA
The DNA here is from genome assembly GCA_025379985.1 of Phyllomedusa bahiana. Taxonomy (NCBI): domain Eukaryota; kingdom Metazoa; phylum Chordata; class Amphibia; order Anura; family Hylidae; genus Phyllomedusa; species Phyllomedusa bahiana. The sequence goes on along the minus strand of JAODAL010015676.1, from coordinate 50,415 downwards.
TTTGACCCTGCTGTTCACATGAATATATCTCTCTTCAGTGATTTGGTACTGCTGCTCCCGTCTGGTCTATTGAACTATGGCTTGGACTCTGTTTATCCTTTTTGTTCAGTTTTCTGTACCGCTCTGCCCGTTACTGTTGCCGGACGGACCGCTCCCCCAACTAATTTTATTTGTTCTGTTGTCTGTTTGTTCCTGTCTGTGTTGCACTATATCAGGTTGCAGCCATCAGTTTCCGTTGGGCCGGCTAATAAGGAGTGCGGTTCCACAAAAAAGGCAGGGACAGGGGCTGGATCAGAGTCAGAGGCCCACTTGTTGTTGTGTGCGTGTCACCTTCTGACCGGTCCCTGACAGCATCGTACTTAAGGTCCTAAATGAATAACCGAATAGTCCATTAATTGCACCTTGTGTTATTATGCATGTTTAGTGGCCATTCATTTCTTCTACAAAAAACTAATGCCTCTTCCATAGGTTTGTCTTTCCCTCTAAGGCCTTTTTTCGATAATGCATATTCAAGAGCACATTGTTACAGATTTTCGTGATCCCCTCTCTACTTTCCCATCCAAAAATTCCTTCCTATTGCTACTTTGGTCACAAAAACTAAAGACAGCAAAGAAGATAAAAATACCGATACAATCCGTCCCGTACATCTACTTATAGTGCCTTACAATAATGGCTAATTAAACTCATGCTTACCATAATTCCTTTTTTACATCTGACCCTTGTTTTTAGCCGCAGTTGAATATTACCTCTATTTATTTGTAACTCATTTTAAACATTTATACCTGATTGAAACAATCGCACCTGGAATAACAGTTGTCATAAGATGGCTTTTTATAATGTTTTTTTTACAAATAATATGTTGTTCATTGAGCTTGTGTACACTTGACGGGGTCTTCTTCCAAGCTAGTTTAAATCCGTCCCATCGGTTGTTTGCATAATTAAAGTTAAAATAAAAAAAATAAAGCCACATGCCATCTGCCTAATCTGTTTGTAAAATAAAGTGTTATTTATTATATAAAAGGCCCACATGTCGTTGTCAGCTGGTTGTGTCCGATCCGGGTTTGCTAAATTATTTATGTAATTTAATGATTATTTAAAACCAGCCCCAATTCCTTGTTGTTTCGTCATGAAGTCTGACGGAAGTGTTATTTTGAGTAACGCGGTAATTCGACCAAATAAATACAGTATTTTTTACCCTTTTCTTATAAAATTGGTGTCTCTGCGTATTTGGTAACGCATAGTTGTTTGGCTTTTTTAAGTGGGCCAAACTATCGGGTTTTGACTTGAATTCCACTCAATCTTCCACCAGCAATCCTTCTGCTTGGAACGGCCCAGGACAGTGGAACCAGCACGCGAGGCTCCTTACCGGGGCACAAGGCATATCGCCTAATGGGAGTTGTGCTCTTCATCAGCACAATGGCACAGTGTGAGCAGATCACAGTAACATTTCTTATTACCATTGGTGTGCCACTGTAATACACGAGGATGCGCTCCCGTATCGGCTTTTCTTTTCCTGTTACCTTCATACAGAACTCCCTGCACTTAGGCACTTATTTGTACATGGCTGTACTATATGGTGGCAGGTTTATCCACTTTTTATGTAAATCACCCCATATTTATGAAACAAGGCTGGACCATTGTAAACTTAGCCTTTCTCACCCATCATCTCACCCATACACGCTAACGCTAATAGATTGTAAGCTCTTGTAAGCTAGATTGTAAGCTCTTGCGGGCAGGGCCCTCATACCTTGTGTCTGATCTGTAAGTAGCTTTTTACTTTGTAATGTGTGTTTTTTTATGTCTATACTAAACTGTATGGTGCTATGAAATATGTGCTATATAAAGAAAGATTCTTATTATTACTGCTAAACTGTATATATGGCGCTTATTGAGCTCCATAACTAGAGCAATCGGGGAGGGGGGCGGGGGGGGGGAAGCATGGACAGGAATAAACAGCCGGTTCTCTCCTCCTGCAGCTGTGTGATCTCCAGGCAGCTACAGAGGCTGTAAGGAACGTCCTTGCAGAGTTAGATGCTGACCACCCAGACGTTTATAGTGGTTAAATAGTACATCAGTAAATAATCTGTGGTCAGAACGGCAAAATGCTGTGGTTACTAGAAATGATCACCCACATCAAGTATATGACTATGTGTGTAAGTAAACCCAAACGGAAAAGTTCAACATACAACGGATAACAAAATTGCAGGGTGCCATTTGGTTGTCATGGCAAAGACCCTTAGGTGTATCATGACTGTACACATTACATGCTGCCATAGGCAGAGTTTAATGGGAGATCACTAAAATAACTATATGATGCAGTATGTGAGCACTGCAATATACAGTTATGTCAGAAAAGAGCGGAGGAGGCGAAGTGGAGCTAGAACGTATTTTAAATGGGCAAAAAGTGCTTTAGGTCTACAGTTACAACGGTTACTCAATAATAAAATGATTTCTCAATAACATTTTAAATTTTTTTTTATATTCAATAAAGATAAATATCCAAGTTGTTAAAAAAAATTTATATATTGAAAAAGATGTATCATTTAAACTTATTGGAAATATATATAATATCTAAAGAGAACGAAATATCAGCTATAAAAGGTCGTAAAAATTCCGAGAAGGAAAGTAAAAACTAACTTTGTACATTATCCCCTTAAGGACCAGCCTGTTTTGCCCTTCCTGACCTCAGCCCTATTTTTGAAATCTGAACATGTGTCAATTTATGTGAGAATAAATTTTTGACACTTTTAAAACTATCCTGTTGATTCAGAGATTGTTTTCTCGCGACTCATTGTGCTGTAAGTTAGTAAGAAATTTTGTTAACCATTACAATCCTGTTTGTTTGTGAAATATATCAAAATTTTCATGGAAATTTGGAATAATAAAAAAATTTGCGGATTTGAAAGTTGCAACAATTCTGCGTGCAAGACCAGGATAAGTATTCACCACAAAATAGTTTGAGTAACTTGCATATACCATAAGTGTCCACTATTAGGGAGGCTTATTTTTTCGATATGTCTTTTTGTTTTTTTTGTACGGAACCATTAGAGGGCTTTAGAAAAGTTTAGTAGTTATTTCTCACTCATTTTCAAGAAAATTTGCTAGATATACATTTTTTTAGGGACCAACGCCAGTTCTGACGTGGCTTTGACGGGCCCTGCATGTTAGATTACCCCATAAGTGACGCCATTGAGAGAAACTTGACCCCTTAAACGTATTTACATCACTATTTAAGAAGTTTGATAACCCTTCAGATATTTCACAGAAATTTAAAGCAAAGTGGAGGTGAAATTTAAATTTCACTTTTTTTTGGGCAAAGAAGGATTTTCATTATTTATCCATAGTCACTGGTATAAGGTTAAATGTGACTAGGTAAATGCAACTTAATATCAATTCCCACCCAGGTCTGCCGTTTATAGGAGATATTTTTCCCCTATGGGGCCTAGTTGCATTAATTATGGCGCACCCAAGATGCCCCAGAATAGGAGGAGCACTACTATACTCTGGTTGGTCTCATCGTCAATACGAATTTTATTGAAGGCGCATTTCAGGGTTGGGGACACCCTTGAAGGTGCGTAAAACTTAATATAAACCCCTAAATTAGACCGCATAATGGAAACTACACCCTTAATGAATTATCCAGGGGTTGCATTGAGTATAACAGCCCCACATGTGATTCACAAATTTTTTTAGATACGCTGTGAAAATGAAAAAAAAAAATATTTTTTTTACTAATCTGCATTTTAGCTAAAATGTTTTCATTATATACAAGGGAATTCCTGGAGAAAAATAAAAAAAAAGAACCTAATACGTGTTAAGCAATTTCTTTCCAAGTTCGGCCAATACCCTACATTGTGGGTGTTTGTAAATTGCTGTTGGCGGCGAATGTGGCAGGGCGTATTAGGGAGGATTGGGAGCGTACTTGGCTTTGGGAAACGAGATTTTGGTGGGGCCATGTCTGCATTTGCAAAGCCCCAAAGTAGCAAACAGGCGAAACCTTCAGAAGTCGCCATTTGGGATTCAACACCATCAGGGATTCATCTTAGGGGTTTTGTAATGTGCATTTTGGATGCACCCACGGTGTGCCATAGTTTTTTTTAGCTATTGGGCAACTGAAAATGGGAGGAAGAAAACACGCAGTTTCTGTTGGTCATGGTGTTTTTGGTTTCAATTTTACAGCCATTCGCGTGCAGTGTAAAAGATGTGATAACTTTTCCGTTGGGGGTCGGTACTACTTACAATGATATAGGGATTTTATATTGTTTTTTCTGTTTTATTACTTTTGAAACAGTATGAAATAGTCTATAAAAAATCGGCGTTTAGGTGGTCTATGTGACAGCCTTACTTTTTTATTTTGCTGTGTGCAGAGATGTTGTGATGGGCGATTTTTTGCAGGTTGAGATGAAAGTTTTTATTGGTACCATTATGGGGAGATATGATGCTATGTTCACTTTTTATTAAGAGTTTTTCTGTGAGTTGTTTTGAAGCAAAAATACAGGATTCTTGAGTATGTGTTTTTTATTTTTATTTTGTATAGCGGTCTCTCATGTACGGTTATTATATGACATGGTAGCTTTACTCAGCAGGTTCATACGATTTACACGATTTACAATTTGTATTATTTTTTTTTAGGTTTTTATACTGCTTTTATACAAGTAAAAACACTTTTATTCAACCAGGGAAAATACGTTTTTGCATCGCCCATAGTCTGAGAGCCATAACTTTAAATTTTTTCTGTGCTTGAGCTCGTGTAGGGGACTTGTTTTTTGCGAGATGAGTTGATGTTTTTATTAGTATCATTTTTGGGGGTGACAAGCCTTTTTGAGTCGCTTTTATATTCCATTTTTGGAGGCCAGGGTGAAGAAAATACTGCAAACCTAGTAGTGTTTTTTATTTTTATTTTTAACAGGGCTCAGTGCAGTATCGTGATAGTTGAGCTTTTATCTTGGGTTGCTACGATTATGGCGATACCCTTTTTATATAGTTTTTGTTATGTTGAAGCACTTTAAAAAAAAAAAGAAAAGAGTTTTTGTGTGTAAAAACATATTGGATGGAATCGCTATCTTCTGAGAGCTATACATTTGTAATATTTCCGTATACAGAGCTGTATAAGGATTTTTTTTTTGCGGGATAACTGCCGTTTTACATTGGTACAACTTTGGGCATTTCTAGAGTTTTTGATCGCTTATAAATTCCAATTATATTGTGCGGGATGAGAATAATCTTTTACATTCTGTGATTGTTTTTTTTTTTTTTTTTGTACGGCGTTCTCCGTACAGGTTAATTTACATGACAGATTTTTAGGGCAGGTAGTTACGCACGCGGCGATACCAAATTGGGTTTAACTTTCTTTATTTTTGATCTTTTTTTTGGGGCGGATTGCCGTTTGTAAAGGGGCAAAAAAGGGCGGTGTACGTATTTTTATTTTATTTTTAGTGTTTGTGTTTTACTTGTTTTCACTTTTTTTTTACGTTTTTCACTTTTCACATTTTTATTTTTATTTTCCCCAAGGGGTTTGAATCGAGAGATCTTTAATCTCTCATTCAATAGGAATCAGTGCACAGCTTGTTGCTATGACTGGTTCTATGGTAACTGTCAGTCACGATGGGGGCGTGCCCACAGGGCGGCCGGCATCGTGACGTCCCACAGACAACCCCGGAAGGCATTTTATTGCCCTCCGTGCTGTCTGTCAGAGGGCAGGAGCTGCACGGATCGCCCGATTCGTGCGCTGCTGCCGCCCGACAGAGACGCAGGAGGAAGCGATCTCCTCCTGCGTCTCTTCTTAGGTATTGCGACCGAATCGTCGCCGATAATTAAGGGGTTAACCGCCCCCCCCCCTCCGGAGCGATCCGGGGTCGGGGCCGACGTGCGGGGATGTCAAGCGTAATATACAGCTGACACCCCGCGCCGATTCGACGCAAAACTCTGCTTTAGAGCTTCGCGCGATCCTCAGGACGTTTCCATACGTCCATAGGTGCGTTAACCCCCAAAAGACCTGGCCGGTTATGGATACGTCTAAGGTCGGTATTATAAGGGGTTAATAAGCACTGATGTGTTGTTATACTGATGTTAATTTATTTGATTTTTAAAATCATACAATTTGAGATGTATTTTTGCTGCTTTCACCGTTTATTTATTTAGTATATACAGAGAGCCAGCACAGGCACCGGTTATTGCTGGGACCTGTGGTCCTCCAAGCAGGAGTTCTATTTCACTGACATGCTTAATTGGATTTATCGCGGATTTTCCAGGGTGTCTAGCAACTTAAAGGAGTTGTCCTCCCACAGAGTTGCATAGGATTGCATGAATGAAATACTCTGTCACTCCCTTTGTTCAGACTGACCTGTGATTTGCATATAGTCCTTGGTGTATTCAACTCTGTGTTTTCAGTTGCTAATTAGTTCAGATAGTCAGAAGCTTCTCTTGATACTACTAGGCAGGGAGTTTTTTTATCTGATCCCTAAACAAAAGCCCTAATTAGAGCTGTTTACTTTAGATAAAATCATAGCTTTTTACTGCTGCGCAGCACAGAGGCTGCCGCAACCTGTGTGATACGTCACTCACTGCTAAAGCACATAGAACAAACGCAGGGGGGAGAGAATGTTACACGGTCGGTTACTGAGGGAACTGAAAATAGCCAGGGCAGGTAATTAATTCACTTGATATCTCCTTAAAAAAAAATAACAGATGAACAAAGCAATATATTTGGGACAATATCTTTATGTTGTTTCACTACAATTTGAAAGCTATTCTTTTTAGCGGACCAACCTCCTTTAATACGTAAGCGCAATACTTATGGCCTAGTTCCGCTTGGGGCCTCACACACAGGCGGGCGCGGGGAACTTTCCACCGCATTTATGAGCGGCCACTTCAGGCACAGCCATACTTCAAGCGCGTTTTCATCGGAAAAAATAACGTGGAAACCGGCCACCTCGAGCGCCCGTCTTCTACATGGTCGCCCTGGGAGTTTAGAATTTCATGCAGGACCCAGCTTTTTTTTTCAAAGGGGATAAAGGGGTTGGGGCATTTATGTGTATGTTTAACGGATTGTGTGCTGGTGGAATGGATTTTTATTTGAAGAATTGTGCTTGTTACGTATAGATTATCGATTGGGTATTGACCTCGGCTTTGAAAATGCAGGTGTCATTGTGATGAAAGTTCTTTATTGCATTGTAAGTTTTGCAATTTTGTATTGAAAGGATTGTGCAGGATGGACGGGATTTTCTTGCAATTTTGGCTTGTTCCAGTTAGTGATTATCGATTGGTTATTGTCCTCGCTTTGAAATGAAGATTGTAATGAGTTGACTATTGTTGTTACTGAACTCATTGCATGCTTGTATCGTGTGCTGATTGTGTGCTGGTGTTGTGGGATTTTTTGTTAAATTACTTGTTTCTTTCACTTATTGATTATTGACGGAAAGGGTTTTATTTTTTTGGACAATATACTTGGTTTCCATTGTTTGGGAAATTCAATGTTTTTAAAAAAATATAATTTAGGGGTGAAAATTGCAACTGAAAAGATGGGAAATTAATTAAATTTAAACATGTTTTTTCAATATTTTTTTATTGTTATACCATATTTTAGAAAAGAATGGAACGACGAAAGGCGCCGCAATTACGGGCCCAAACCCATAAATTTACTGAAAATAAAAGGGGCCCAAAAATGGGTCAATTTTAAATGCGGAAACTGAGGGGAAATGCAAATTTTTGCTTTTTTCCACTATGCTGTACCACATTTTACAAAAAACTTTCAAAAAGTTTTAAGGGTATTTTGGGAAATGAAAAATTTACAAAATTTTTAAAAAATTTTTTTTTAAATTGGCTATTTTTAAAAAATTCAAAATTTATAAAATTTTTTTTTTCCACAGCTTTCCTCTAAATTCTACATTTTCAAAGAATTTTCCCAGGGGCCTTTAAACCTTTGGTGGAAATTTTAGCCCCTTTTCCCTTCAACGGGGGGACACCATTTTAAGAACAGCATCTCTCCAACGCAACGACGCTGAAAAAAAGGGGTTAAGGGGAAATCCATATTTTGGGTAAAACTTTAAAAAAGAAAGCTGCACCACACACCTCTGTTTCCCCCTGAAACGTTTTGGGAAGCCAAAAGGGATCAAAATCACAGTGGGGCACTTACTAAACACCAGAGGTCTGGGAGAAGTCCGGGGCCATCAACGCACAAAAACTGGATTTAATGCACCAGTGGCGGTAAGAAATTATATTTTTTTGTTAAGAAAATAATTAACCCTTTAACAACCGGGTTTACATGCTGAAAACAGTTGGGGTAAGGGGGGCAGAAATTTTTCCCCTCCGGCTGTTGGCCGCCACTTGCGCTGTTGAAAGTAATTTCGCAGGGGCACAAAATGTGTTTTGTGGGGGCGTATATTTTTTGTGCCACAATACCATAAAACCCGGGGTTTTTTTTAAGGGGGTCGAATTTAAAGTTTTTTGGCTTGGGTTTGGGGGCCTTTTAACAGGGCACAGGCAAAAAAGGGGAAATTCCCAACCGTATTTGGTCTGTTTCTGGAAACCCAAGGGGAAAACGGGCTTTTTTTCCCGGCATTTGTGGGAAAACCCAATCCCCCTTTGCACCCCCCCTTTTTCAGGGTTCCACCCAAAAACCCCGGGCAGAAAGAATGTACATTTTCCCATTTTTTTTTTGGGACCCCCGGGTGTTCTAAAAAAACCACCCAAAGGGGGGGAAAATCGGGGCAGGGGGAACTGCGAAAAGGTTTTTCCCAAACTAAGGTCCAGGGACAAGGTTTGAAAACCCCGGGTTTACAGACCGCTTTCCAAAACGAAAACCTCTTTTAAATCCGGGTAAAAACCCCGGGGCCATGGGGCCCATGCCCTTTAAAGCGCTATTTTACCATTTTTTTTCTCCCTGGGGGTTTAGATACTTAATCTTTATAAAATTCCGGGAAATAACTGCTGGGGAAGGGGCTTATGATTTGGCCTGCACTAAGATTCTAAACTGAAAAAAAATTCTATTTAAAAGAAAAAAATAAAGGTCGCTTCGGGGTTTTTTATATGAAATATATACCAGTGGTAGGGAGAAGGGGGGACAGTTCCACATCAAGTGCAATAGAAATTTGCAGCCCTTTTTAACTACACAACCCCCCCAAGATCGATTTTATGTGGATCCCTTACAACATCATTACCCAAAATCAAAGTGTTTTTCCTTTACAACCTCGGGCCAAAATTCAAACAGAAATTTTTTTCACCAGGGAATTTTTAAAATGTTTTTTTTATCACTGACCAAGTTTTGGAACATATTGAAAAGGGAAACAAATTTGATGCCCACACAATACATCCAAATAAACCCCCCTACAAGAGAAAGAAAATTTTTTTTAAGCGTGGGGTCATAAAAAAAAAAACCTTTTAAAATTTAGCCCTTTTTGGGCATCATATACCATACAGGTCCCCCCATTTTATTTCTTTTTCCCTAACCAGTACAAAAACTCATTTATTTTCGGGTTTTTGATAAACAAACTCCAGCACCTCCTTCCAGCCCCAAAAATTTTCATAAACCACTATAAAAAAAAGGGCCTTTTTCCTAAATTTCCTTAATGTTTTTTTTTCTTGGGAGCAAATACCCCTGAACAAAATTTTTTTACAGGGGATGATTTTCCCTCTTTAATTTCAAAGGGAGTCTCTCTTTCGCCAGCTCAAACCCCCAAAATTTTAAAAACGGGGATCAAAATATAAAATTTAGGGATTTCGGGGGGCGGGGCTCAAAAACGGCCGCTTTTTAAAGGGCCTTTCGTTCCCCAGGGGCTTTTTCTGCCGCTTTTTGGGGGCCGTACCCGTGTGGGGAATTTGCCTGCATTACGGCGCCAATCCCGGCACAATTAGGGGTAACCCACTGTTTCTCATAGAGAACAGGGATTCCGTCGCTCCTCCCCCTGGGCAAATTTCCCCCCCGGGGGGGAAGAAAGTGACATCACATTTTTTAAAGGGCGCGGAGGGCCGACTATGGGGCCGGGGGCGCCCCCGCCGCGCCCCGGTCCCCCCCCCCCCGCCCCCCCCTTTTTAAAAAGGGCGGATTTGTGAGCTCAAACGGCCACAAATCCTGGGAAAAAAAGCCTTGTAACACGGCCAAAGAGTCTCCTCTGTGACCTTTGGAAAATCAGGTAAAACCCGAAAACATCCTGGGAGCTACATCACAAATCACCTGAAGAGCGGTCTTGAGGGTGTAAAGAGTGCAAGGGACTGCTCATTTTTTTTTGCCCGGGGTTTGGGGCCCACGACGGGAAGCGGCTTGGCTGTGGGCCCACTCCCCCATTTTCACCCCGGAGGAGCGACCCCCAACCCGAGCCCCCCACCGAAAATACAGCACGACGGGACCAAACGGTGGTTTCAGAGACACCCCCAAACATCTTTTGGGGAGCATTGAAAAGGGCCCCAAGGGACCCCAGGGGGACACGGGGCCCTGTGGGGACCCCAGGGGGGAAGGGTGACCCGGAGCCGCACGGGAAAACCCCGCCATTTTTAAAAACAATGCGGAGGAAAAGAGGACAGAGAACCACGGGCCCCGGGCATTAGGGGGCTCAGGGCCCTACCTCAAAACCCTTGACAACCCGGGAAACAAGGAGCAGCCCCGGGAGACGAGTCCGAATCGGGGACAAGTGCGCCATCCTTCCCCCCGGGGGGGGGGGAAGGGGCCTCCCCACCTTTCCCGGAAAAAGGGTTTGCAAAAGGGGAAGTAGGGGCGGGAAAAATTTAAAAAACATTGCCACTTCCCAGCACGACCAAGCCCGGACGAAAACCCCCTCTTTTGCTGAATCCGGGGTGGGGGAGGCACCTCAGCGGGGAAGAACCGACGGTGGGGATAACACCCATACAGCCAGAACACCGCCCTGACCGCTGATGCAGGTCCCGACCCCCTCACCATCTTTTTTTCAGTGGAGGAGGACGCGGTTTAAAAAGGGGGCCTTTTTTCACTATAACCCCACTTCCCCCATCAAAAAGCACAGGGGCCCCGGGGGGGTTTGGGGATCAGGAGCAGCGGGGTTGGGGGACGGGGGATGATTTATCCACAAAAACCCTCCTTGGGGGTTGCAGCCCCCGGGCCTTGATCACCTTTTTCGGGAAATTTAAGGAAAAACTCCCGATCACATCTAGGTTTTTAAACCACCGAGAGGAACGCAGGCACGGATACCCCAAATTTTCCCTCCCCTTGGACGCATTAGTAATCGGGAAAGGCACTTACGGGCTGCAATGGGGGACAAATTGCACAAACCACAGCACGGGAAAACAAAAAAAGGGATACCTGTGCTACAAAAATCTATACCTGTAACCCCTTGTTATTCAAAAAACCCCCAACATCTGGAGGCACTAAAAAAAAACCCTTTTACGCCCAACCCCATATTCCAAGAACATTCCCCTTTCTACCCCCGGAAAAACTCCCGACTCGGGTTTGGGCATTTAAAAATTAGCCAGGAATCGGGGGTTGAACGGATGCCCATTTACAAAAATTCGCCTCTAACCCCCCAACCCTTTTCTCGGGAGGGGTAATTTCAGCGGGCGGAGGGATTGGGTCTCTGGGGCACAAAAAGCGGAAATTTTCCCCTACTTATTTTTAGGGTCATCCCGGGAAATTTTCCCCCAAATTTGATGGGGTATTTATATAATTTTTTCGCAGATCTATTAGCAAATCATTTTTTTTGGGTTCTTTTTGTACGATTTTTTACAGTTTAGACATGGGGGTGTACAGTGGGTTTTTAGTTTACCCCACACGATCATACTCCCAAACTTCTCCTTTCAAGCCTGCCAAGGGTTTTTTCAAGTACATTTACACCTCGGGAACAAAAGGGGCTGACACCCCTCTCTCACTTCTTTTTCCCCCACTTCTTTTTTTCCGGGACACTAATTCATCAGTGTCAACACCACAAAGGGAAAGGGGGAAAAACCCCTCTCTTGTTGGACAGGGGGGGGAAAAAGTCAGGGCCAACACCTACCCATCTCAAACAACCACAAAGAGGGCACCCTTTTACCGTTTTTCCCCAATTTCACTGGGTAGCCCCCCTTGCCCAAATATTTCCCTCCCTACCTCTTACTTACGTATAATTTCACTTTTGATTGCAAAGAAAAAGCACATTACACAGAGAATCGCCAAAACCTCACCTTCTGCATTCATCTTTCTTTTCCCCTTCCCATCTAAAAATTTTGCACTCCCCTTTAAAAAAAATTTCTCACCGCCAAAACGGGTTCCTTTTCCCCTTTTTTTTGGGGGGTTTTCTTAACGCATTTCCCCTACTCTGGGTACTAAAGGGCTAAAATTTCCTGCTTGACAAAAAGGCCCCTAGCAGGGGCCGTCCTTTCCTTTGGGAAAGGGTAGGGCAGTTGCCCTAGGCCCCCACGAGCTCGGGGGCCCCTTTTTCGGGCACCCTGTCTACCCTGCACAAGGGAAGGGGGCGGCGGAAAAATTTACACGCAGGGACATTTATTTTCGATCCTTTGGGTTGGAGTGCAGTGTTTCTAGCCGCCGCCCCGGCCCCTGTTTCTGAGCAGCAGGAAGAAAGGGTCTGCTCCCTATGCTGTCCCGATCTCCCTCACACAGTTTTACTCAGAACTAAAGAGGTCACTGTGCCGCTCGCTAAACTGCTTTTGGGGGGTTCAGAGCATGGGAGACAACTGGTTCTGGCCATACTCATTGGTAATTTTACACGACAGCGGGTTTGCTGTTATACATTGTGCGGGGGACCGGGGTGCAGGACATCAGGGGTTTCTAAGGAAATTTGCTGCATTCGGGCCGCCCCCCGATGACTGGGTCAGAAGGGGGGGGGGGAAGGGCACGAGTCTGCCCAGCGGGTCAGGGACCAGCTACTCCCCTTTCCCCTTGCGGGCCCTAGGGCCCCTTTCCAGCAGGGGCGCCGGCCCGGGGGTTTGCGCAGCCCCACTGAAGGGAGCGCCGCAGGGACCTGGCCCCCCGGGCGTCTGACGTCAGGGGCGGGGGGCCAGGGGTTTATAAAAAAACCGCGCCCTCACTGTGACGGGGAAAGACTGGGCGGCAGCAAAAAGGAAACCGGACCCTCTCTGCCCCAACCCCCTTTGGTACCTTGCTGCGTTTACAGTCCATTTTGGGCCTTATCTGCCCCTCGCCTTGGGGGGAAATTGGGGGGCTTTTGCGGGAAACTTCGGCAATCCCCGGGCTCCAGGGGTGAGGATTTGGCTACAATCCCCAGGTTTTCATTTTTTTAGGGAAAGTCAAACCTCCTCCCCCCCTGTTTGTTTACCCCCCCCCCAAAAGCCCGGAGGGGGAATCCCCCCCCGGGCTTTTGGAGCCGGGGACATTTTTTGGGCCCCGTTCACCCCGAGGGAGTCCTTCCGGGGACCCTGAAGGGCTTGTTGGGGTTTTCCGTGATGGGGTTTGGGGTCCCTTTATTTTTGGGGGGCGGGAAACCCCCCAGGCGGCCCGGCCTTCCGGCCTGGAAAATGGGCCCCGGTTTAATTTGCCTCCCTTCTGCCGGCCCTGCTAACCACTTAAAGATGGTAGGTGGTCATTTTTCCCCTGGTGATGTCCGGGGGCCGGGAACCAGAAAATTCGTCCATCCGGGGAACAATCCCGGCCGGGGCCCCCGGGTTTAAAGGGGGTCGAGGGGGTTTCCGGGGGTAAAGGGGGTTGTTGGGGGGCGTCCCTTTGGTCCCGGGGGGGGGGGGGGCCCCGTCTCTGCAATTGGGGTTTTAGGTCCTTGGGGGGGGGGGGGCCCCGCCCCCCCAGCCCCTTGCGACTCGTCCCCCGGGGCGGGCGTTCAAGGGTGGTTGCATCGTCCCGGGTCCCAAAGGGGGTTTCCCCGGGCCCACCTGAGCTCGTTGACGTGCCCTCTTCAGGCACCCATCGTGACGGCGGGCGGGAAACCATTTCTATCCGGTGAGTGTTTAAACAACCCTGCTTTTTTGGTTAAAATTCCCCGGGTTTTTGGTTTTCTGGCGGGGGGGTGGGGTCTGCCCGGGGCCTTTTGGTTCAACCTTGAGGAAATTTCTTTTCCATTGTTTTTTGGGATTTGGCCAAATTTTGGCGGGGTTTTCCGGGGACTTTCCCTAGGGAGTGGGCCCGTTGGCACTTCCTCATCTTCGCCTTCCCCCGGGGTTTCGTGGGGTTTTTGGGGGGTTGTTGGGGGAGCTTTTAATTTTTTTCCCATTTGGTAGGGGGGGGCCCCCGGGCCCCGGCGGGGGTAGCCGGACCGGATTTAACAGTCCGGGGGCAGCCCGAAAAAGGAAAATGGTAAGGAATTTCAATTGGATGACAAAGAAAAAGGGCAAGGTAAAAGGGGTTTGGCCAAAATTTTATTGGCACCCCCCTGCAATTCTAAACTCAGTTTTTCCCTTGAAAATGATTGCAATCAAAAATTATTTGGTATTTTTATCTTCATTTAAATTTTGTTTTAAAGGGAAAAAACCACAAAAAGTTTTTTTCCCAAAAGCCAAATTGGGGGTATAATTCCACACTCAAACATAAAAAAGGGGTTTGGGCAAAAGCCGTGGCACTGTTTGGAAAAAACATGTGATTTCTTCTCTAATTTGGGTAATTAAAGCCCTTTTTTAACTTACCTTTGGGGACCTAAAAAGGTTTGGGGAAAAAACTAAAACACACTTTTCAGGCCGTTGACAAAGGATTAAAGTTACTCAACTTCTGTCCTGTGTCCTTGGGGGGTTTAAACCCAAAATTGGGGGGAAAGGGAGAAAAAAAGAAACCAAAGAACTGTCTGAGGGGGTTGAGAAATTTTTCCCCAAAAAAGTGAGGGAAACCTTACCCAAACTAAGGCTAAAAAATCCATTTCTCCAAAAAAACCCTTGGGGAAAGTTTCCTTGTTTCAAAAACCGGGGCCCTTTTTTTTATCAAGAAATTAAAAAACCCATGGGGAAAAATTTTTTGGGAACCCCCCCCCTATGGGGACTGTGGGGTACCTCCCTATTCACTGTGGGGGCCCGACCCCCTATGGCCTGTGCTGAAACCCCCCCATGGGACCCGTGGGTACCCCCCTAAAACAAATTTTGGGGAACCCCCTAAAAGTGGGCTGAAAAAAAAAAATTGAAAGAGAGATTTTAACCAAGATTTTTGGGATGGTTATAAAGAAAATTTTTGGAAATAACTCCAAAAAAAGGTTTAAGCTGCCCCTGCAAATTTCCGGGGGGTACAAAAAGTGGGCCCGCCCTTTCATCCCCGGGGGTCTGAATTAAAGGGGGCTTATGGGAGGAAAAACCCAGGGAAACCCCCTTCTTTTCACCAGACAAAAAAAACCAGGCTGGAAATTCCCAAACTTACCGGGGAAAGCCTAAAAAGTTTTGGAAAAAATGTTTTTCTGTCAATAGACAAAAAATAAAGCTTTTTGGGAAAAGGCAACAACATAAGTTTACGGAAAAAAAAGGCATTTTAAAAAAAAAACAAAGTCCCCAAAAGGGAAACAGGGGGGAGATTCCCTGATGTTTTGGGGGTTTCTTGCTGCCCCCCGGGGACTGGACGCTTGACCCGGGGCATGGGATTAAAAGTCTGAAACTACCAAAAAATTTTTGCAGCATAAATTTGGGGCCCTGTGGAAAGCTGGTTTTCCCTCAAAGAGGGGCATGGGTTTCCCCGGAGGACAAAAGACCCAAAACACACTTTAAAAAGCCTAAAAATGGTTTTGAGAGAAAGCCCCTGGAAAACTTTTAAAGTGGCAGCAATGAGTCCAACCCCTCCCCTTGAAACACCTGTGGAAATCTTTAAAAAGGGGAGTTTTGGGGAAGCCCTTCACATCTCAGGGACCTGGAGCATTTACCAAAAAGAATGGGCCCAAAATTTCCCCAGAGCATTTTAAGAAAAATCATTGGGTGGGTTTTCCGGAAAACGGGGGTTCGCATTTTTTTTGGGTAAAGGGTTTTGCTACCAAATTTTTAGGCTGGGGGTTGCCAATACTTTTTTTCCCCCCCCATTTTAGTTTTTTGTGAACTGATCAATTATTTTGATTTTTTTTCCCTTTTCCCCTTTTTTGTTTTTTTTAGTGCAAGCAAAAAAAAAATGAATTTTTTTGAATACCAAAGAATTTTGTGATTTTCAATCATTTTCAGGAAAAAAACTGAAATTTCTGACAAAATTGCGGGGTCCAATACTTTTTGGGGGCCCCCCACTTTATATGTATTTTTTGAAGGGCGTGGGGGGACATTTTTTAAGAAAGAAGTTAAAGAAAAAATATGGCAGGATGAATACGTTGAGATATTTTCATTGTTGCCTTTGGAAAAATTCAATCTGGATAAGAGGAAAAAAGACGACAGCAAATGAGAGGATGAGGAAAAGCGCCGGTGGCGTCTTTTCCTTCAGACCTTTCAAAATTGGCTTCAGGCATTTGCCATATTGGCAGGGGTGATTGGTGAGAAGGCGCCCAAGCATTGCTCTGCGCTATTCTGCTATATGGACGCGATTGGCGAAACGCATTGGACGTACGGAGGGCAGGCATGGCTGCGTTACGACGAACAATTTCGACAGCGTAAGGCGGTCCGCCCGTCGATAAGATGGGACCACAAGGACATAGGACTTTGGCTTAAGGTTATGGCGCCAATGCAGTATGGCTAGCCCTTTAATGGGGGGGCCAGTGGAACCGGCCAGTGCACAGGCTTTGGATCCTATGGGTCCTCCTCTCAAGCAGGCACCAAGCTGGGATCAATGAAGGTCAGTGCCGTTTCGGGGCTGCCTGTCACTTTAAGCACGCCTGCTCTCTGTGCAGCGCGGGATCCCACGGGGCGTCCAGATGTTTTAGAAAAGGGAAAAATTGGGGCTTCGCATTCTCAAGGGGGAGACCCCGGTGAGGCTAACCGCGATGGCTCCATTTCTAAGTAGGTTTTCGGGCAGGGCGGCGGCCCAATTGCTTAGGGAGGGTTTCAAGTTCGGTTTTATGATGCCTCCTCCGGCGCATGTAGTTCCATTTACAACAAAGAATTTACGTTCGGCATCGGAGTACCCGGACGTGGTGCGGGATAAATTGAAGAAGGAGGTGGCGTTGGGTCGGATGGCTGGCCCCTTTCCGTCATTGCCTATGGCGGATCTGGTAGTTTCGCCTTTGGGCGTGGTTCCAAAGAAAGAACCTAACAAATTTCGCCTGATTCACCACCTTTCTTTCCCCCGAGGGGCGTCGGTCAACGACGGCATCGATCCTGCGATCTGTGCGGTCGAATATGCCTCTTTTGATGCTGCGGTGCGGTTGGTACGGGCTGCGGGAAGAGGCACCTTCTTGGCAAAAACTGATATTGAATCGGCATTTCGACTGTTACCAGTACTCCCTGACAGCGTTCGGCTGCTTCGTTGTTTTTGGGAGGGTGAGTTTTATGTGGATCGCTGTTTACCTATGGGCGCTCCATCTCCTGTGCTCATTTTGAGTCTTTTAGCTCATTTATTGAGTGGGTCATTAAAGATGTTTCAGGCTTTGCATCAGTTATCCACTATTTGGATGACTTTTTGTGTGTTGGTCCGCCGGATTCAAAAATTTGTGGGTCTTTATTGGCGACGGTTCAATGGGTAGCGGCGAGGTTTGGGGTCCCCTTGGCGCCCGAGAAGACGGTTGGTCCGGTTACTTGTTTGCAGTTTCTCGGAATCTGCATCGATACAGTCCGTATGAAATGCAGTTTGCCAGAGGACAAACTACTTGGTTTGCGTTCAGACGATTTTCTGTCGCCCCTTGGCATCGGCAACTTCGGGCGTTCTGGCGCCACATCAATTTATTAGTTTGAGAGCGGACTTGAAGGCCGACTTGCAGGTTTGGGACGAATTTCTGGGACTTTATAATGGCCGTTCCCTCATGATGGGTCCTACGGTGTCCAACGCGGACGTGAACGTGTATACAGACGCGGCTGGGGGGATTGGTTTTGGTGCCTACTGTCAGGGGGATTGGTGCGCATGTACCTGGCCCCCCTCATGGGTTGAGTCTGGCCTGGTTCGCAACTTGGCTTTACTGGAGCTTTTTCCCATAGTGGTTGCAGTTGAGATTTGGGGGGAGCGTCTCCGGGATCGGAAGGTGAGATTCTTCTGCGACAATCTGGGGGTTGTTCAAGCCATTAACTGTTTGTCAGCGTCGTCCCCACCGGTGATTCGTTTGCTTAGTTTTTTGGTGCTGCGATGTTTGCAGTCTAACATATTGATAGTGGCTAGTCATGTTCCTAGTGTCTAGAACGGGGTCGCTGATTCTCTGTCTCGTTCGCAGTGGGATCGTTTTCGAGCATTGGCGCCAGGAGCGTCTGCTACGGGAGTCGAGTGCCCTCAGCGACTCTGGAGCGTGGTGTTGCCCTAGCAATGGGATTGTTCAGGAGGTCACTGGCTGCTAACACCTGGGCGGAGTATGAGCGGTCATGGTCTGAATGGATTCAATGGTTGGGAGCTACGGGTGGCGCAGAGGACGAGTCTCGCTGGGAAACGGCATTGTTTGGTTTCTTGGGCCATGCATCTGAGGACAAGTGGTCCTCTTCCAGGGTGCATTGGTTTTTTTCGGCAGTTTCCTTTGGTTGCAAGTCCAGGGGTTTGTGGGCCGTCACCAAGAACTTCGCGATTCGCCAAGTTGTGAAGGGGTTTGCCCCCCGGGTTCGCCTCCGGGACTGTCGTCGACCAATTGTTTTTAGTATGCTAGAACAGATTGGAACAGTACTCCCTGGGATCAGTTCTTCTGAGTTTGAGGTGTCGCTTTTCCGCCTGGCCTTTTCGCTGGCCTTTTTCGGGGCCTTGCGAGTAGGGGAGTTGGTATTCCCCAGTAGATTTAAGGAAGGGGGATTGTTAAGGGACGATGTTTGGGAACATGATAGACGCCTGTCCTTCTGGATTTGTCGTTCAAAGACGGATAGGTTAGGGCGTGGCAAGGAAGTGCGGTTAGCCCTGATCCCAGGGTCCCTTATGTGTCCGGTTGTTTGCTGGCGGGATTATTCCAGTCGTGGATCGAAGGCAAGGGGCCCACTATTGAGGCATTTGGATGGTTCATTTCTCACTCGGTATCAGTTTTCCGCTGTACTATGGTCCAGTTTGGCGGCTTTGGGGTTGGATCCTCGGCAGTTTGCCCCCCCTTCCTTTCGGATTGGGGCGGCTACCGAAGCTGCGAGTCTGGGCTTTAGCCCAGATGCGATTCGTCGGATTAGCAGGTGGGAATCCGACCGCTTTCGCCTATATATACGTCCTCATTTATTGGATTCATCGATGGGTTAGGCCCAGCCGGGTAGCCTAAGGGTCATGCAGGGCGGGGGAGGGGTTTTTAGTAGGAGGAGGTTGGGGTTTTTATGGGTGTCGATCTTATTGTATGTTATTTGTGTGGTGGCGGTCAGTTGTTTGCCATGTATTCTCCCCCTCCTTCTCCCTGCCCCCACCCACTCTTTTTTCCCTTTCCCCCAATTTTTCTTTAGGTCGTCAAAGGTGCTTAATGTGGATTTTCGGTCACTCCTTCGTCCACTGGGGATCCCTTCGGGCGGAGGTCCGGCCAAACGGTCGGCAGCTTGGAATCTCTCGGGAGGTGGCTCTTCTACGGTGGATTGGAATTCGTGGGCTGTTATGGAGGAATCTTCTGTTCGAATTTCAGTCATTCGTTGCTTGGGATCGCCCTCCACAAATATTGGTTTTGCATCTGGGGGGCAATGATTTAGGGGCTAGGCCATCATGGGAACTTATCCGGGACATACGCGTTGATCTTCTGAAGCTCTGGGTGATGTATCCCGGTTTACCAACCATGTGGTCAGATATAGTGCCTCGGCATTTTTGTCGGCACGCTGAGTCGGTGGAAAGGATCGACGGGGCCTGTATTAAACTTAATCGGGCGATTGGTGGTTTCGTGGTGCATAATGGTGGTGTCTTTGTGCGTCACAGGGACCTGGAGCCGGGTGACGGGAATTTTTGGAGGTCAGATGGGGTCCACCTCAACGAGATAGGCTTGGATCTTTGGATGCTTGGGCTCCAAGAAGGTATCGAGAGGGCGTTGGGGCTGTGGGGTGCTTCTCAGTCATGAGGAGTCATGGTCTGCTTGCGGTGGCGGTTTTAGCTGGTCCTTGGAGGAGCGGATTTGGAGTGCCAGAGAAGTCATTTGGGATGACGGTCTGGTTTTGGTGAAAGTTTGTGGCCCGGTCTGGCTAGTTGGGCGGGCTCAGCAGGGTGACGTCCCTGTTGGCCCGGATTATTGGATGCCCCGGAAATGGGCATATGGTACCTTCGAGCCGGGGGTGACGGCTGGGGGTAGGCCAGAACCGGGTCTCTTGGGCACTCCAAGGAACTTCTTCAGCCCAACGTTGTTGGTTACATAGTTGTTGAAGCGGTGGTTTGGCTTAGGTATCATGTTGATACAATGGTTAATAGGG
Organism: Phyllomedusa bahiana; assembly: GCA_025379985.1. NCBI lineage: Eukaryota > Metazoa > Chordata > Amphibia > Anura > Hylidae > Phyllomedusa > Phyllomedusa bahiana. Next base: position 30,123 of record JAODAL010015676.1, on the reverse strand, counting down.
AATTGGGTTAGTAGTAACTCATACTATGTTAAGGAGATATATATATATATGTTATATATATATATTGCTAATTTTATATGGCATTATGTTTTTTATCATTGTTTTATTTAATAAATTCGGCTGCTGTGGTCATTTCAAATCCAACCCTGTGCCTTGTGTTATTTGAGGGAGTTAAATGGGGTCATTTGAAGGAGTGGGAGGCATCGGGTGGTGGTAGGGGATGGCCACGAGCTGGGGAGGGTTAAGATAATCAGACAGTAGGTGATGCACTGGGTCATGCCTGAGCTTCACATCCTGCTGGCTACCAGCAACATGTCAGCATGGTGCCATCAGGTCATCTGCCCTGACCCTCAAAAGGCCTGGCCTGCGAAGAAGACTGCAAGACAGATGTAATAACAGGTTAGTGAATGCCAGAGAGTGTTGCTGTGCTTTAGAAGTAGGCGCTGTTCAGCGCATTCACTTTCACTTCTCATGTCACTTCTCTCCTCCAGCGTATAGTCATTCGTATTGTACGCCGTGGGAGACAAGACGTAATTCATAGTTCTCTATGAGAGCTATGAATTACTGTAATTGCGGTGCGCATTTTACGTATTAAAGTGAAATATACAGCCAAATGCTCGTCACAATTACGCCGTGTGAACATACCCTAAGTGTGTGTATGTCTGTGTAAAATTGTATTTGTAAATATGTGAGTCTATGGGTATGTTCACACAGCATTTCCCCAACGTATAGGGATGTGTACTGTGCACGCCGCTATACACCTACTGTTTAGAAGTATGCGCTGGCCAGCACATACTTCTAAAGCACCCTGGTCCAGCCCCCACCCAGCCACCTTTTTCCTAGGACGTAAGCACTGGAAAGAAATGAAATGTCGCTTCTTTCTCCAGGCACTCCGTACATGCTGGGGAATATGCTGCAAAATCATAGCACTCAATGAGTGCTATGATTTTACCGTATTTGTGGGTCTTACTTCGGGTGTATTGCAGTGCAATTACGAACTGTAGTATGCCCCGCAATTATACTGTGTGAACATAGCATATGAATGGGTTCATGTGGCATATTTTTAATATGCATTTGGTGTTTAAAATGTGCATTTTATGCACCAAAATACGCATCAAAAACACGTCTTTATTGTGCCATTGTTTTCCACTGTGATATGCACTACATGAACTGACATGCATATATTTACAGAAACCGATTCAGAAAAAATATATCCTTCTGTCAATAATGTGTGCATGGAAAATGCAATGGGAGCAAGGATTCAGATTAGCCCCATTCGATAGCGCTAATCTGTATCTTAAATCATGATGAAATCATGGTAATGGTATGTTCACACAGCATGTTGCAGCACATACCTGTACAAGACGCAAGATGCTGGGGCTTGAGAAGTACACGCAAGCTAGCGCATACTTCTGAAGCACGGTGGGAGGGGGGGGCGTCCCATTTACTTGCATTATCCCCTATTCTTTCTCACAGAGCGAAATACGTGTCTGAGAAGATGGAGGGCAATCATAGCTCTCTATGAGAGCTATGATTACCGTAGTTACAGCACATATTACGGGGCGCATTGCAGCGCAATTACGCCCCATAGTACAGAATAAAGAGATGGCGTGTGAACATACCCTAAAGAAAAAAGGGGTATATGTAGCAGAAATCCAAAGGTGTCTCTCTGGTTTATGCTTCATATAATACATACATACATACATGTTTGAGGGAGGTTTTTTTTCGGTATAACTGATGTGTTATCTGCATTCTGCAAGTTGTACCAAATAGGCTGGGTTTCATTTAAGTACTTCAAAAAACAAACATTTTCTATTTCTTAAATTTCACCCACAGCGCCATTTTCTGTGACCAATAACTTTTTGGTTCTTCCACCTATGAACCTGAGGGAGGAAGCATGTTTTGCAGTATGAAGTACAGTTCTTTTTGGTACCATTTTGTGATACATACAACTTTTTATTCCAATTTTTAGAGGATGTGAAATAGCCCAAAAAACCCTGTAATTTTGGCATTTCGAAATTTTTCTTCTATGTTGAGATGTTATATTTTAATAGATCAAACTTTTACGGATGCGGCAATACTAATGTGTAATTTTTTTAATTTTTATTCTATCTGTGAAATGGCAAAAGGGTGTTGATTTGAATTTTTTATATTTTTTTATTATTTTGTAATACTTTTAAAACTTTTTAAATTGTACATTCAGTCCCCTTAGGGTGCATTCCCACGGCACAGGACAAATACCGGCCGGTTTGTCGGCTGGTATTTGTCCTGTTTTGCGGCCGTCCCCACGGCCGCGGGGGGCACGGCTTTTCTCCGCGATAAGCCCCCCCCCTTCACATTAGCTAGCACAGATTCCATCCGGAAACCGGACAGAAGATTGTGCTTGCACAATATTTTGCGGCCGGACAGCGGGCGGAAAAAACGCCGGACGGAAAACCCGTGCACTGGGGACTGCTGCACGGGTTTTCCATAGAGCACCATTGTGCTCATTTTCGGCCGGTTTTTCAGGCGGTCTGAAAAACCGGCCGAAAACCCATGCCGTGGGGACATGCCCTTAGGGTACTTTACCACAAGGCGGCACAATTACTTTTACATCCTTCTGAATCATAAAAATTGTTCAGAAGCGTGTACCAAGATGGCGGCTATGGAAACCTTCATTAGGCTTACAGCAGCCATGGCAACTGAACCGCCTTCTGCGATTCTTGGGGGAGGGAGGGCCATCGGGGTGATCGCCGCGTTTGTCATTTAGGCTTTGTTCACACGGCTTAAAATGGGACGTATTTCGCGCCGTACTGCGCGAAATACGGGCCGAGATACGTCCCAGTCATTACGGTAATCCACAGTTCTCACAGAGAACTATGGATTACGTCTCCATGTCAATTATTCACAGCATATACGCGCCGAGAATTTTGAATGTCTATGGGGCTGGCGGCCCCCGCTCTGGAGCACACGGCGTAATTGCGGGCGAAATACGTCCCACAATTAAGCCGTGAATAAGCCGTGTGAACCCTGCCTAAAGGTTTAAACAGCAGGAATCGGGGCTGGCTCTGTTCCCTGCTGTTAGTGGCGGGTGTCAGCTGTAATAATCAGCCAGCAGCATATGGTTGAGGGGCGTTTTCAAGCTCAGAGCCTAGAGCAGCCTGAGCTGTAAACACGGCCCTGTTTGTGGTATGTCAATTCTGCATAAAAAGAGTGGTTTTAATTATTTTCTACATAGACACATGATGGCTTGTTTTTTGTGGGCCAAGATGTTCGTTTTAATGGTGCCATGAACGCATCATGTAATGTACTGGGAATCCTGAAAAAAATTTGTAAGTGGGGTGAAATGTGAAAAAAAAAAAACGTACTTGTGTTACTGAGGACTAATGACTAGCATAAGACTGTCCTCTCTCAACGTCAAAGGCTTCAATGTCCCTGAAAAGTGCTCACAAATTTTATATCACCTCCATAAGCAGAGGTCGCACGTAGTATGTCTCCAGGATCGCACCTTTTGAAATCACACCTGCAGAGCTTTAGAAATAAATATTTCCCTGTCTGGTACCACAGTAGTAATTCTGACGCCAAAACAAAAGGAGTAGCCATACTGTTCCATAGGTCTTTGCCGACCCAGGTTCTGGATGTTTTACCTGATGAGGAAGCCAGATACTTATTTATTAATTGCAAAATCAAGGGCCATTTGCTCACTATTGCGACCATCTACGCCCCTAACTCGGGTCAAGTATCCTTTTTTACTAAGTGCTTGGATGCCCTCACAAGTTTTGCAAAAGGACAGATAATTTTTTGTGGAGATTTTAATTTAGCACCAGATCCAGAATTAGATACCTCCTCTGGTCACTCTCACATAACCAGGAGCGTACTTAAAAAACTTAAAACTGATGCACAATATGCAGCTGGTAGACGTTTGGAGACTTCTTCATTCAAGAGAACGGGATTATACCTTTTTCTCGCATCCACATGGCTCATATAGCCGTATCGACTATATAATGCCGCAGCATTCTCTTCTTCCTTGTGTCTCCAATGCCTCATTGGAAGCATTTTGCACTTGGACCATGCCCCTATCCATTGTGACTTAATTCTCCCACATTCCACTTGTCCGGCATTTTCCTGGAAGTTAAATGAGTCACTCTTATTGGATTCAGTATGCCTCTCCGACCTTAAACCTACCATTGAATCTTTCAGTGCCACACATCTTTCTGACCCCTCCGCCCCTCAGATCAAATGGGAGGCCCTCAAGTGTGTCCTCATTAAACATGGAGCACGGTTAAAAAGAGAACGCTCCCAAAAATTACAATCTCTTCTCTCGCGTCTGCACTCATTGGAATCGGCCCATAAGTCTTCTGGCTTAGACTCAGTTCTTAGAGATCTCACGCAAACACGGCATGAAGTGCTTCAGTTAATGGATCACAAACATAAGAGGCATCGGCAAATCTGTTCCAGCTCTTTTTATGCTTGGAGCGATAAGCCAGTAAGATTTTTGGCCCGGGCATTACGTGATAGAAGAGCCTCCCTATACATCCCTTCCATTAAAAATAAAGAGGGTAAACTGGTTCATATCACTGGGGACATCTTGAGGGCTTTCCATGCCTATTACTCCGACCTTTATAATATCCCTGCTCCTTAGAGTCTTTCTGGACCGGAGCTGTATAACAAGTCCTTGCAGGATTACTTGTCTACCACCGCCTTGCCCCCCCTGGGACCTCAATCCCTCTCCTCTCTGGAGGAACCATTTTCGATGGAGGAGCTCAAAAGCGCAATTACAGCCCTTCCGTTGGGGAAGAGTCCGGGTCCAGATGGCTTCACCGCTCAATTCTTTAAAGCCCTAGCAGATGACTTGGCCTCACCTCTTCATTTAAAGAGGTGTCCCCAGATTCCCCATTTGCTCAGGACTTTTTAAAGGCCTATATCACTGTTAGCCCGACAGAGGGAAAGGACCCTAATTTATGCTCGAGTTACCAACCCATATCACTCATTAATACAGATGCCAAGCTCTTTGCAAAACTGATCGCTAGGAGACTTGGTCCTCTGCTGCCTTCCCTGATCCACGCAGACCAGGTGGGGTTTGTTCCCTCCAGAGAGGCGAGGGATAATACCCTAAAAACATTCTCCCTTATCCACCATGTACAATCCTTGCGTCTTCCTTGTATCCTTCTCTCATTAGATGCAGAGAAGGCTTTTGATCGTGTGAATTGGTCCTTCTTGTTGGGAGTTTTGGAACATCTAGGATTTGGCTCGGTTATGATGCGTACAGTTACGGCTTTATATCACTCACCCCAGGCTCAGATTCGAGTCAAAGGCTCCTTATCTCATCCTGTTAGACTCCCCAATGGTACCAGACAGGGATGTCCATGATCCCCCTTGCTCTAAATATGAGCGTTAGAGCATCTTTTACAAGCCATAAGATCAGATCCTTCTATTCAGGGCATACCCGTTGCTCAGCGCCATATCAAATGCTCTGCCTTTGCGGACGACTTGCTACTTTACCTTTCAAGCCCCCTTACCTCTCTACCAGCGGTAGTCAAAACCCTACAACATTATGGTTCTCTGAGTAACCACAAAGTAAATATGACTAAAAGTGTTGCCTTAAACATCAATGTTCCTGAGCATACTCTGCGAGCCTTGAAGTCATCCTTCCCACTTACATGGGCCTCGACCTCTTTCAAGTACCTGGGGGTCCATATCCCTTCAGATCTGGAGAGGACCTATGACCTCAATTTCTCCTCCTTACTGGATACAATCTCCCGGAACCTATCAAGGTGGGATAGGAAAGACTTCGCTTGGATAGGGCGTATAAATATCCTCAAAATGAACGTCCTCCCCCGATTGTTATATCTATATCAAACGATCCCCATCTTGTTACCTAAGACCTTCTTTATGGCCTTGCGCAAGGTGACATCCAATTTTTTATGGACTTGAAAAAACCCCAGAATAGTTAGCTCCACTCTTACCAGACCAAAAATAGAAGGGGGGTTAGCGATGCCTGATTTTCAAGCGTATTACTTAGCTTCAGTGCTGGTTCGTACTCTTGATGCCTTTCACAATCACAATTCTAAGCTTTGGGTGGAACTGGAGACCCAACCGTTTGGTGCTCCCACAGCGGCTTTGCCCTGGTTGCCGACCAACCTGTTGCCTAAAAAATCCATTGGCAACATTCCCTTTTTGGCGAGAATCTCTGTCTTGGTATGCAGGGCCTTTCCCACCAAAATGGCCATGTTTCGCCCCGGGGGATGCCTTACCCCTTTAATTGGGAACCCTAGTGTTCCTGAGCCCCTCTCCCAGGCTATTGCCCGCTTGCAGGGGAGAAGGCCTTCATCCTCTGTATTTGGGAGTGTGCTCGAAGGGAATTCCCTGATGCCGTACCATGACTTGGTAAGTGACTCCCCTGACAATTCTTTTTCCAGGTTGAGCTACTATCAGCTGTTAAGCTTCTATAATAAGAATAAGGCTGGCCTTGCACAGACCCTGCTCCCCCTTTGAGTCATGGTGCCTGATGGACTCCTCGGGGCAGCGTGTGCTCTCTAGAGTGTATGGGTTACTAGGTGCCTCTGAAACCAATAAATTAACGTTCCAGCGCAGTTGGGAGAGAGACCTGGGTAGGGAGCTCTCGGGAGAAGCTTGGGAAAAGGCTTTTTATCTCGTACATAAGTCCACTGTTTCGATCAAGGTGCAAGAGCTTAACTACAAAATCATTACGCATTGGTATAGGGTCCCCTCCCTCCTACACTCCCTCTATCCAGGTGCCTCCAATGTATGCTGGCGATGTCAAAGAGAGGTGGGAACCATGTCCCACATCTGGTGGAGCTGTTCGATCCTCCAACCTTTCTGGATTAAGGTACTGGACCTTACGCATATAATTACAGGTCTGAAAATCAGCAATGATCCGACCTCTCTGCTTCTCTTTGACTTGCCACTGTCCGCCTCCTCTCTCAGATCCCACCTGCTCTCATTCCTCCTCTCGGCAGCGAAGGCAGTCATCCCCCAGCTTCGGCAATCAACCTCCTGCCCGTCTATTTCTTCTTGGTTCAAGGAAATCCATAGGCTCCAACAGCTAGAAGAGTTTAGGAGTGATTCTCCTCTGCAGACTAGCAAGTTCTTGTTGACCTGGAGTGATTGGATTAATTTCTGCCAGACCGACTTGTATCGCTCATTCCATTAGGGTATACCCTGCTGATGCCTTTCCTCTCCTCTAGTAATAATGTTGCTACTCACTCAATGGTTTTGGATTGACACCGATCGGATACTTCTGACCCTTTCTTTCTTTAGTTCTTTTCTAGTTCTACCTTTATTGTGTTTACTGTTTCTTCCCCTATGTTGGTCCCTAGAGGGATCTACATCCGTTATGTACTATCTGCACCCTCCTCCGAACTGACGTGCCGACAAAATTGTCCTGTCCACATGCAGTAGGGTTGAGAGGTCTCGTAGTTTCTCTTGACCTTCAATTTAATACGCTGTTGGATTGTAAACGCTAGCAATGCAATGTCGGACCTTCAGTTCTATTTTTAGATGATGTATACAGAAGGCGATGTTTCAGTTCTGTGTCACTAGGTTTTTATAAATATTGATCTCTTGGATCATCAGTTGTTTATTAATCTCTGGTAATGGTTACCTTTTTAAGTATTGGATGTTTTTCAACGTGTTAAACATCTGTACACTTAACTTTTGTACACTCAATAAAGTCTTTTGAATATGGAAAAAATGCGGTGGTTTTGTTTTTATGGTGTTTACTGTATTCTGCGTTGGTTGGGAGGCCCAGTTCACAGCTCTGCCCAGGAGCCCATAATGCTGTTAAGACGGCTCTGGGCTCTTGTGTAATCTGTATTGAACTGCTAACTTTTTCTCCTATCTGCTTCCCCCCCCCTCCCTTTCCCTAACGACTATATTCATTACAGCCAGAGTCTACAGACTCCTTGACGCCCGCTCCTTTGGTAAATACCTACTCACCTAGAAATCCCCATCTTTTATCACCATACTTTTTCTGGCAATGTAACAGGTGTAATAAGTACAATGTGATTCTCATTCTGGTGGCTCCTAATGTAACCTGACTAGTTTAACCCTGGCCCCGCAAAAGGTAATACAAAAGACCCGGAGTATTGTCGGCAAATTTACAACCGAGACCTCACTTGATCCGTACATAACCCCATCAGAGAAAAATAGACTGACCTTAGTTGGTCTCTTTAGAGTATGGACAAATTTGTTCAAAAACATACAGTTCCGAGAGTTACCCGCTCCTCCTCTGTGACACCTTTACCAGGTCCTAAACAACAAAAGCCTACGCACTCTAAGCGAAATAAGCAGACCCCAAAAGTTCGCCTTTTCATCCAGCAAAACATGGCAAATAGATCACTAACCCCTACTAACACCACCACAGATGGGGACCTCGACTCCCCAGGTGCAGAGATCGCTAACACACCACAATCTGCAGTCTCCCTAGTCCAAGAGGTGTCACGTTTTTTTTTTTCCAGCCCTAGACCGCCGGCTCGACTTAATTCAAGCGTCTATCAATGCAGCTCTATCACAGATTGCAACAAACTCACAGAAGGTAGAGGAATTAGAATCGCGCACGACTTCAATGGAAGAAGATGTTGTCAGACTTGATGGCGCTTCCACCTCCCACCAGGCCACCATTGAAGCACTAAAGGAAAAACTGGAGGACTTAGAAAATCGTGAACGGAGAAATAACCTCAGATTTATTGGCGTCCCAGAGGCGGTTGCCCCAGATACCCCGGCCACCTACCTCACGGAAGATCTGGCGACTGCTCTGGGGTTGGAACTACCTAAAGATCCCTTGTTGGTGGAGCGGGTCCACAGGATGGGTATTCGCAGGGAGCAAGGGGGCAGGCCCAGGCCTGTCATTGCTCGCTTTCACAACTGGACGGTTAAAGAACAGGTCCTAAGGGCCTACAGACAAAAGAGGGAGCTGAAAGTGCAAGGCGAACAAATTTTAATATTTCAAGATTTTTCTACACAAGTCTCCCTGAAGCGTAAGGCGTACCACCCAGTCTGTAAATTTCTACATGAAAGAAACATCCGCTTTAAAATTGCTGTATCCAGCGAAGCTAAGGGTACACGATAATGGCCAAGTGGTAACATACGACCCGGCGGAGGAAGCCGCTAGGAGGTTCTTAAGCGATGACCCTGAATAAACGGAACTGTATCAGGAATACTAGTGTTGCTGAGGTCTAATGCCCAGGATTACTAGGGTTATGGGTCTCCCCCCTACCCCATTTTTGGAGGCTCACTCTGCCAGTTAAGAGGGGTCAGACAGGAAGTTAAGTAAAGTCTAATCTCAGATTACATGGGATGCCTTATAATTGGTTTTTGTGACTTTCAGTTAATGACGTTAAAATTGTTACTGCAAAACGTAGTACTGTTTATGGTTTATGTGACATTTAAAATGTTGTTCATCCCAGATAGCTCCACTGGGGTGACTGTGGCACACCGTCTTCTCCTGCCCTCTCTGGATGACGCGGGCGCTCGCTGGGACGCTCTAAGTCATCCTACTCATGGGTATGATTCATCACGAGTCCCACCATTTCGAGATTTGGGATGAGTACCACTAATATAACTATACAGGACAACCCCCGTGGGACCAAACTTAATATCGTTTCTTGGAACGTAGCTGGTCTCAATGTCCCTGAAAAGCGGAGAAAAGTCCTTCTCCATTTAAAGAGATTGAAACCAGACATAATATGCCTGCAAGAAACTCATTGGAAAGAGGATGGATACATACCTCTGAGGGCGCACTGGCTGGACCCACCGATTGTAGCGAATTATAAGACAAAAGCAAGAGGAGTGGTCATCTATTTCCGAATGGGGGTCGTGTACAAGAGATACTAGAACAGTATGCTGATAAGGAGGGACGGTTCATCTTCCTTAGACTCTCCATTGCAAATAGGGTATACACAATACTCAACCTTTATGCACCTAACGCCCCAAACGAATCCCTCTTTACGGATCTTAAAACCTTCTTACTCCAGAGGTCACACGAAAATCTAATAATGATTGGAGACTTCAACTCCACTCTGAACCCCTCACTTGACAGATCACACAACACCCAGGAGTTGCCGTGTCGAACTCTTGAGGATTTGATAGACAGCATGGAAGTATACGACCACTGGCGAGCAGTCAATCCCATGGACAAAACATACACATTCTATTCCAGGGTACATGATACCTTCTCACGAATAGATTTTTCCCTTATTTCCACATGCTTATACACGAACGTGGTTAAATCGGACATCTTGCCAATAGTTATATCTGACCATTGCCCTATACAACTGACCCTGGGCACGACACTTCCTTTTAAACATCCTAGAAGGTGGAGCTTTCCTAAATGCCTATATAACTCTGACGAATTTAGGAATTTCCTCATCGTACATTGACAAAAATTTCTTTCTGACAACAAGGAACACGAGGCGGATCCCTCACTATTGTGGATGACCACAAAGGCAGTACTGAGGGGGATGTTAATTGAGTACGTGGGGGCAAAACTTAAAGAAGTAAACAACACATTCAGAGACTTACATGCAAAACTAAGGAGATCTCAAAACAATCACATGCTACATCCCTCCAAAGGGACAAGGGAAAAATTTGAGGAAGCCCAAAGGCTACTGTACACATTTGTCCGAGGGCATGCGGTGTGGCAGACCAGGGCCGTTCAAAATCGTTATTATAGATGGGGAGATAGACACGGTAAACTCCTAGCCAACATGACCAAACCCTGGAAATCTAGACCCCCCATATCAGCAATTAAATGCCCGGTGCCCGGGGTTGTTCTTCGTGACCCGGGGGAAATTGAACAGGATTTTACGGATTATTTTGAATCTTTATACCGTGCCGCTCTGTATGATAACAATAGGGTATCGTCGTTCTTGGGTGGTGTCCGTATGCCCAGCTTATCGGAGAAAGCTAGATTGATGCTGGAAACAGCAGTATCTGAGGAGGAGGTATGTGAAGTGATCAAATCATCAGCAAATTACAAAACCCCGGGTCCTGACGGGTTCTAGGCTGAGTTCTACAAAATCTTAAAACCCCTTATAGCACCATACTTAGCAAAAGTCTACAATGAGATATATCTGAACTCGAGGATGATAGATTCCTTTTTTTATTCTACGACTATCGTATTGTTAAAACCTGAAAAAGACCCCTAGCTCATCACCTCCTACAGACCTATCTCATTGTTAAACCATGATTATAAATTATTGGCTAAAAAACCGACTGCAACATTTTCCCCCTGCTGTGGTGCATCCAAGTCAGTCGGGCTTCGTGGCGGGAAGGCACTCGACTAGAAACGTCAGGATGGCAATTGCGGCCATTTTGGCTGCACAGGAGCCAGAACATCAGACATCCATATTGTTGAGCCTTGACGCAGAAAAGGCCTTTGACAAGGTCTCCTGGCCTTTCCTGGACACCGCTCTGAAGAAACGGGGTTTTGGCCAGATTTTCACTGATTTTCTGGATCTTTTGCATCAGAATTCCACGACATCCATAATGTTAAATGGCCATTCATCACCACTTATAGACCTATTCAGAGGAACTAAGCAGGGCTGTCCGTTATCACCCATCCTCTTCAACTTGTCAATAGATCCCTTATTATATCATATTTCCCAGTCCTCTGCGTTCCCTGGAATCTCAAGGGGTGGCCAAGAACTAAAACTCTCGGCGTATGCTGACAATCTACTATTAATGATTTCAAATCCCAAACAAAATCTTGCTGCTGTCTTGGGGTACGTCCGGGAATTCGGAGCACTCTCTGGATACACAATAAATATTGACAAGAGTGAAGGGCTTCTGCTAAAGGGCCCAGCACAGCCACTGTGGTCCTAGAGCTACCCAATCAGATGGTGCACCAAAAGTCTTAAATATCTTGGGGTCTTCCTACCACGGAGCTTGCCTCGACTTTACCCGAATACTATAGATAAATATGTGAACTCCCTGCACCGCACTCTGAAAAAGTGGGAAAATATTCCACTAATCGTTCGCTGGTGGAGCTCATCTCTTAAAGATGATTGAAATCCCAAGATTATTGTACCTCTTTCATATGCTCCCTATTTATCTTAGACCGCGGGAAGAGAAATTAATTAACGCAGCATACCGAGGGTTTATATGGGGGGAAAGAAGGCTCGCATTCCTTCCTATTTACAACAAAAAAAACAGAAATGGGGGACTAGGGTTCCCGAACAAAAGATTTTAAAATTTGGGGGGTTTAAAGTCGATACATAGCAGATGGTACAACAAACGGCAGTTTTTAATACATAAAGGATAACACATTCTTCCAAAAATCTCTGGTTAATTTTTTCATATGCCTTATAAAGAATTGGCGGGGGACCCGTCAGAACCCGTTTCTATGCCGATATGGCGTAGTGAAGAAAGTCTACAACTTAAAGGTTTTTCTCTGATCACTCAATCACCTTTCCCCTTGGAAAACTATCCGGCTTTCGTGGGGCCCCAAAGGGCCTTTGGGGGATTGGGCGGGTGCTGACGATAGCAAGATAATTTTTGAAGACTCGTAAACCCCATCCTTTACAGAATCCCACAATCTTTCCGGATATAATTCCCCTTTTTTTTGTATTACAGGCCCAAATTTTAAGGAGGTTTTAAATAATTTAACCATAGCGATGGGGACTCAAGCTTTGATAAAAAAAATTTTTGAATCCCCTTAGACGGGGCACTATCCCCTTTTTTATAAATATGCATGGGACAAATAGATTCGATTGAACGGTCTCAATTGAATGTTGGGGAGAGTATGGGCCCTGCCCAAATCGGGGTAATTTTTTTTCAGCCTTTTTTCAGACCCACAAGTATCTCTGCAGCCCGATTAAGAAATGGCCCCGAAGTTATGATATCTAACTTATCAAAGGCCCTAGAAAGGGGGTTTTTACCTCAAAATTTTAAATATGTGCCCCCGAAGCCACATTATATCCTGTATGTGGGATGCGGAAATAGAAATATGGGGAAAATGTAAAAACTATTTCAGAAAATTTTAGTAATAACTTATTTTAGCCCAGGGACTTTTTGGACACAGGTGGGGATCTGCAAAAACCATAAAGGAGGGCGTTTTAATGTATTGTGGCAGCTGAAGGAAAGGGTGCTTTAAGGTCTGGATCAGCGGTGCATCCCCTTTATAAAAATTTTTTAGACAAATGCTTTATATCTTTAAAAATGGATTGGATCAACAATTTTAAAGGAAAGAAAGGAGAGTAGATTTTTTTGATATGGGGACATTGACATACATTACCAGGCAGCCAGATAAAATAGGTTTTTTGAGAACAAAGTGGTTAGGGCATAGAGGGGGTAGGACCCCATTCTAGAAGGTGAATTTGAGGTCCGGACCGTAAAAATAACATATCAATAAAGCCAATCTTTTTTTTTCAGCTAAAAATTTAGGGGAGTCTTCAGGGAAACTGGGCTTATTCATAAATTTAACTCGAGAACCGTGTTCACCCCTCACACAAAGAAATAACAAGATTAATGTCAATGGGGTATCTTTTTCATAGAGCATAAAAGTCTTCCTTGAAGGGTAGACACGTCAAGCTGGAGCGGTGGTTGTCCTTCTTTTCTTTTCTCTCTCAGACTACTCTTCCTGGATCTCGAATATCTTGTAGATACAGAGAGTAGAATCCTTGTTTATCCTGCGTGGGATGGGGGGAGGATGGTGGGGCCGCAGACTGAGTTATGGAGCATTGGAAGGGCACCGTTGTTTGCCCAACAGTTTCAAAATAGTTAAAGGGACTTCCAACGTGTGGTATAGTGACGATATTGGAATATTTACTTGTTGACTTATGCAAACAAATTGAAACGGTGTATACCAAGTCCTATTCATCGTACCTTCTGTATCTAATACAATGCTGGCTGGAACGCTTACTTATTGTATTGTGCATATTTATTATAAGAGATTGCACTATGATTCACTGGTTATACACTCTTTATTTAATACATCCGACATTGGCACATGTACCTGCTGCTCAATGCGTGGATATTGTGAATGTTTGTACCAAGATTCATTGTTAGTACCTTCCATGTCCGCTGCACTAAATATTGGATTATATACCTGCTCTCTAACGCAAACACACTATAAGTGTGTATTCCATGATCAACTGACCATATCTCTGTGTTTAGTGCACTGTATATTGGAATACTTCCCTGCTGTTATACGTATAAGTACTGAAAATTTTATACTGTGATTTATTGATTATACCTCCTACGGTTAGTACTATGGACACTGAAATACCTACCTACTATTTCATGTATATATATTGCAAGTGTTAATGCCATGATGTACCGTGTGTACCCTCTGTGTCTGGTGCACTGGACATTGGAACACATTTCCGATATCTCCTATATGAACACTGGAGATGTAAGCATCTTGACATAATAGTCGTGTCTCCTGTGTCTGGTGCAGTAGATGTTGGGATGTTTACATGATGTTTTATGTAAATGTATGTAAGAGTTCATATCTGGCTTTATCGAATGTACCTTTTTTGTAACCACTACACTGGAAGTTTAATAAAAAGAAGTTGGAAAAAAAAAGTATATAAAAGTTATGTTAAAGCACCACTGGATACACCTCTGTTTTTAAAATCTATGAAGAGGGGGCACCAGGGTGCACTCCAAATATTGGTATTACTAGCAAAATTGTTTGAGGTTTATTTGGTCCTTTCCTACATGAGGAGTATCATATATACATGTAGTATACAGGAGTTGATGGTATGGTATACTACTAAAGGGTTAAAATGTTTTATAATGTGAATTTCTATTTGCACTGTTTTCTATATCACTGCACTGAGAAAGTTCTAGAATTGACCTCTAGTTCACCCCTATGTGCGCCAGTAGCTTCTGAGCATGTCTGTGAATCTTGTCCAGGTGTGATGTGTTATAGAAATGTAACCATTTGCAGCTGCTCAAGGCTTTGCTGGGAGTAACCATAACAACACAGGGTGGAGTTAGATCAGAAGGTTATAAAAGATAGGTACACTTATTATTCTGGGTCTTTCCTGGAGAGCTTGTCTTTCCACCAAGGAGTGTCTCCTAGTCAGGAGTATGGGTCTCTCCAGGGGAGCTGGTCTCTGCACTGATATCCACCTTCAGGGTATCTGTGTCAACAACTGAGGAGTTCAGCTTTAACTCATTGTCTTCCCTGGCCGCATGGAAGTGGTACAAGAAAGAGTTAGTTTCAGCGAGGGACTGGGTTTAGGAACATCATCACCCTGCCTCAGTCTATAGAGTGGCTGCAACTGGAAAGATGATTTTTGTGAAGGATGTTCGCTACCATGTGCTGTACCATTTTTGCCGGGTTGAAGTAAAGAGACCTGAGATGTTTGACCACTGTTAACTCCTTGTCTCCTGCCTGCTTATTTCTGCACCGCACACCATCTAATGCGGGCAGTTGAGGGAGAGACCACTAACAGAGTGTGCTCCAGGGGAACTACTACCACCAACATCCAACAGTGCAGAGCCATTCTTCACTGGTGCCAGAGTGGGAGAGACACGAGAGGTGTGATTGATGTGAGGGTTAGCTGCCGTGACCAGAGTAGCAGCCCCAAGCTGTGGCTACCTCTGCCTCCAGCCCTCTCCTTTGCCCCTCTCTGCACCCGGTGCACCACATACACAGAGAGCTTTTACACTAGTGTGCCAGCATTTAAATACCTGCAGTGTTCAGTGACAACACAGGAGCCTATGGTACAATACGCAGGAATGGGAAGGGATTACCATGTCTGCTTTTAGAAAAAAGGTTACCAGAGGAGGCGTTATGCACCTTTCAAAGTGAGGACGTGCTGGCTCTGAAATGTTGTGACCACAAGGATGTGTACATAAGTACTATACATTCAAGTGAAACACAAGTGGTCCGAGAATGTGGGACAATCTATGTGCATGATTGGTTACAACAAGTTCATGGAGGAGGGGGGGAGGTAGTAGCTTTGTGTGACCAGATGTCATAACCTTATCCAGATAAATGAAAAACTAGAACATGGTATAAAAAAGTGGCTCTATACCTCATCCAGGTAGCGATACACAATGCATTTGTCCTCTACAAAAAACAAAACAAAACAAGGGCAGTAATTAATTTCAAAAAAGTAATTGAAAAACTCCAATTTTAACCCCAGACCAAGGGGTAGCCTATCAATCAGAAGATGTGTGCCGGCTTGTTGAAAGACATTTTTTATACTCCATCCCTTCAACAAAGAACCAAAAAGGTGCCTGGTCTGTAGCGAACAAGGACAGCAAAGTGAGTCACGATATTATTGCTCCGCTTGTCCATCCAACCCCAGCCTATGTATGTATGTAAGTTTCTTGTTTTGAAATTTACCCCACATTATAAATTATGAGTTAGAAACAGTGAAAAAGTTTATTATGTGCAAAAAAAATTCAAGGTACCAAATTAGTTGTAAATTTAGGTGAGGTTAATTAAGGGAATTCTTTTTATAACTGTTTTTAGGAGGGAGTCCACTTTTCAGATGACTTATTTAGAAAGGGGGGCCTAACATCCATTCAAGCTGGGAAGCCAGTGGGTGCTCCTTTAACTTTAGGCCCTGTCATGTGTCCAAGATTAGGGATACGGTGTGGATATTTATAAACACAGGTGCATTTCTTCATTTTTATATAAACTGTCCAAAACAAATGTATTTAAATGTAAACGTTGTGAAAAAAATTAATTTTTTCCACCTGCTTTGCATTCATTTTAGCAAAAAAAACAGAAGGACCCAAAAACCTAAATGTCCCTAGAAGAATACAGGATGGGGTCAAAATTTAAAAATCGGACCATTTCTGTGGATCAATATTGTTTAGGTAGAAATGTCTAATAGGACTAGTAACATTTTCAAGCTAAATTTATGTTCTGAAAGCCAGAGGATGCTACTTTATCTTTTGGTCCTGTCGTGTGTCCAGGCAAAATATTAGGGCTACAATGGGGCAGTGGATGTCACTGAACACAGGAGAAACAGGTTGATATTTTATTTCTTCATTTTTATGTACACTGTCCAAAACAAATGTGTTTAAATTGACACCCTTGTGAACTAAATGTCATTTTTTTCACCTGCTTTGCATTAATTTCAGCATAAAACTTGGGGGTAAAAATGTCCACTACAATCCTTTATGAATACCCTAGGGAGTGTAGTTTTTAAAATTGGGTAATTTTTGGAAGATGTTATAATTCTGATCCCTATAGAATGTACTTCAAAATTTAAAATAATTACTGTTAGCTTTGTAAGTCTCCTAAATTCTTGAAAAATATTAACAGTTAAAAAAAATGCTGACAAATGGAAATACATATAATAAAATATTTGTATAATACACATGTAAATATATGATACAGTATATTGCAGTTAAAAATAGGAAAAACAGACAATTTGTAGCATTTTTCAAAAACTATTTAAAAATGACTTGGAGGGGGAAAACTTTTACAGAGTTATTCCCTATTAAAGTCACACATACCATATTTTTAAAATCTGGAAAAATCATTAAGGCCATTTCAGGCTTTGTGCTTAAGGGGTTAAAGAGCACATTAATGCCATTGAAATTTAAGCAACATATTGTAGAAGATATAAGTGAAGAAAAAAAGAAATAGGATATTTATAAATCTAAAGCAAGTAGGTATAAATGTTAATGTGAAAAAGCACATAAGACTTCAAGTTTTACATCATACTCTAGTTCTCCAATAAACTCAATTGACAAATCAATCTTTTTTTGTAATATGCGCAATTTAATGTTACTGTGGCAAACAATATGTTGAGAGGACATCAGTAAAATTTGCAAAAAGGAACAGTCAGCACCGATCAAACATAAATAGAAAAAAATCTGATGCACAGTTTATCTACACATTTTGGCATTGATGAACCAAGCACAGATTCAAAATATACTAGTTTCCCAATTCAACAGATTCCTATTAATATATGGAACAGATATCAATTTTAAAAAGGAAAGAGATGTATTGGATTTATTGCCTCTTCCCTCTGTTACCACACAGTCTAAATGAAGCCACTGAATATATTTATTACTAATCTACCAACTATGCTTTTTATGTTTCAGTTATTTGTATATTCATACATTAAATTCATTTTATTATGACAAAAGTGTAGCATTAGCAAAACCTTAGATGGAGTTGGAAGACTGAAGAAGAAGAAAGCAAATAACGTGATACCAGTAATCATGAGCTTCATAATGTTTAACAGTAGTGACGATGAGTTCTTAGGGCTTACAGACAACTAAAAGAGTACTTAAAGGGGTTGTCTCGCTACAATGATTGCTTTTGTGTTAAAGATCTTGCAAAAACAAGTCACTTTGCAATATGTGTCTATTAACAGTGTCCTACCTATTCCTAGATATCCCCTCGTGTATGGGCTGCATCAGCTCCTCAGGTCGCTATAGCTACAGACCTGTTTGGTCTCTCCTGGTAGGCTGTCAGCACTGGTTGCTATAGCTACAGACCAGGCTTCTACTGCAGCCTAGTAGAAACCAGTAAACACACCTCTGAATTCAAAATGAAACCAAGAAAACAGGACTGAGGTAAGATGAATCAGTGTAGAGAGGCAACCTTTTTAAAGATTAAAGTCTCTCTTTATATGTTAATGACAAACAGTAGTGCTTCCCAAGCTTCGAGAGTACTGAGTGATGAGTTCTTACGGTTTTCTTAAAAGCATCAAGGTCTACACATATTTGTTGAGGGCAAAAAAATTGTTCTTGACCTCTACACTGTTACAAACATGATTTATTTATTCTATTAAACATTTTGGGTAAAAAAAAATTTCTTCCACTTAAAACATAGGTAAGTGTTATGGTCCGGTGTTTCTTAAAGTCCAAAAATATGGATTTCCATCTATAAATTATATTAGAACATGTATTTCACTTGGGCCACTAGTTTTTAAAGAAATAAAAAAAGCTTTATTATACTACTTTGTCTAATGTGAAACAAAAACTGTGCTTCCATTCCAGAGTCATGTTCAGTTGGGTTGGTCAATTTATTGAAATTCATTGAAATTTGTAGACTTGGTGTGTGTGAAATTCGGCTCATGCTCACAACCCAAAGCTGCAAACAATCCATCAATGTCAGTGCAGAAGCACAGGTTGTCAACCTGTTCAAGAAACTGTGTTAAGTCATCTTGGTGGCTATAAAAGACAGAAACTTTTGCACCAGGTGACAGCAAATGCCATCCCTGAAGTCTTGCAGTCAGTAACTCTGCATTTGCTTTTGACAAAAGCAAGTCCCTGAACAACTCATTGAGTTCTGGCTGTGTTACAAAATGAGGCTCACCAGACAAACATGGCTCAAAGTCTGAATTAGTGTCGTGATCAGGAACATGAAGGAACAAGGAAAGGCCCTCAAGGAATTCTTTGATTGACTGAACAAAGCCATCTTGAGGCCAATGGCCATTATGATATGGCACACTACAGTTGGCATTATGTTTCTGATCTCGGAAAAAAATCCTTGAAATGGACGACCAGCTGGTTATGGGAAGCCAGTTGGGGAAGTACACTGTTACGGCCGTAATGGGACTTCTAATCCAAGCCGTAGTGGCCCTCGCATTGTTGTTTTTTATTGTAATGGGAGGAACCCCTGGCCATTCATTTTGGGCCTGCTGGAGGCGCTAATCACTGCCCTGCCCGTCACTTTCTGATGCCTGGAAGAAAATAATAGCACAGAGAAACGCGCCACTTTGTGTGCCGGTGGGCACCACAATAAACATGGAAAGACCGGATTTATATTAGAGGTTGGCAGCCATTTTTATTGCACAAGTAAATAATTACAAACTGAACAGTGGGCAAATCCTCACCATCAGTTACACAGCCACAGCGGCCAACATCTGAGCACTGGACATACCTCCAGCTGGAGAGCGTACCATCGTAATAGAGCAGACATCAGTAGTGCTCCCCTAGAAGGAGATTCCTTAGTAGTTAGAATATTTAAACACCTTTCAAGACACAAACTTAAAAATCCGGATGCAGAACCTGGAAACACTGTCCTAGATGAGAGTGAGAGACCCTACCAATTGATCTGTACAGAGAAGGAGATTCAGCAGCAACCCAATAGCAAGACCTCCATTTGAGCCCCTCCTACTGGTACTTGTGAAAACAAACAAATAAAACAGGATTTTAGTGATTAAATTAATACGACTTAGGGCCTGCTACAGGCACTGATCACCGCCCTGTGGACGTCATGAACTCTGTCATCCTGCCCATCACCTTACGATATCTGGAAGAAAATAATAGCATAGAAAATTGCTTCATCCACATCATGCTGGACGGAATGGCATTGTATAAGGCATTATTGCAAAAGTGAACAATTGCAAACTGAACTTTGGGCAAATCATCACCATCAGTATCACAGCCACGGTGGCCAACATCCAAGCAGCAGGAATTCCTCAAGCTGGCCTGATTACAATGGTTATGGTGCTGACATCAGTAGGACTCCCCCATGAGGACATCATGTTCATTAGTGCCTTCCCCCAGGACATGTCATGGGGAATGTTGCCACCTGGGCGTTCACTGTGTGGTGGTGCTGTTCCGCTGCGGCCTGTGGATTGGTTGGGTTCTCTCCTCCTCCCTGTTAGGCTATGTTCACACGGCTTATTTTGGGACATATTTCAGTCCGTAATTCGCGCCGTACTGCGCGAATTACGGGCTGAAATACGTCCCTGTCATTACGGTAATCCACAGTTCTCATAGAGAACTATGGATTACGTCTCCTCTCCCTGCCCGCACAATACGGCAAGCGGGGAGAAAGTGATATGCTACTTATTCACGGCGTATACGCGCCGTGGATAATGCATGTCTATGGGGCCGGCGAGCTACCGACCCCCCCCGCTGCACGGCAGGCGGCGTAATTGCAGGCGAAATACGTTCCCACCATCAGCCGTGTGAACACTGCCTTCACTTGGGAGGGGGAGAATCAAGGCCTAGCCTCCTCTGGGTGTGGCCTGGACAGCGTCATATTCTCCACGTCTTTGTGTGCAGTCTAAGTATACAGGTCCCTTGACAAAGCCCTCACAAAACATGCATTGGGACTCCAATCCTCTGGTGGTGTTCTAAGGTATAGAGTTAATTAATACTTTTATTCTCTAATATTTGCACTTTGCATTATACTAATTATCCATTGATTTTTTTGTACACACATATACTATGTTATGCGTATCTTGGGACTAATGTACCTTATCTCTAAACTATGTATAACTTGTATTTGTTATCACGTTGATTGCAGTGCTATAATAAATCATCATTATTTGTGTGTTGCTATCAACTAGAGAATATTTTATTATATATACTTCATTATGGTTCTATTTAATATTTTTTATATTTTACCTAGGTGCTAGTGATCACATAAAGTACATCTGTTAGCATCCCCGGAATTCTACTGTGCGATATTTTAATTGTATTATTTTAAAGGGGTTTTACCACAAAGTAATACTGATGTATGGAAGCCTGCAAGTTTAACAATAAACATTTTCACCATTCATCATTGTACCATTTTTGTTTTAGCTCCTATCTTACTGATCCATATTGTACAGCTTCTTTCCAATGTTATACGACCAGTGACGAGGGCTCAATCCTAACCGCACACGCTCAGACATCACCTCTCCTCTCAGGCAGCTACTCTCAGTCTATTCCCTGCCTAGTAATCCCACACTCAATGCTGAGTGATTGTTGAACCCCAGGTGCTGTCAATCTACTCCTGTCCTCTGTACTCCTTAGGGTATGTTCACACGGTGTACTGCGGCGTGTACAGTACGCATCGAAGTACATCGTGTCTTTCCAGAGCTCGCGCTAACATGCGCTTACTCCCACGGCGCGGTTGAGCCGGCAACCCGCTGGCCCCATTGACATGCATTACTCGAGGCGCCTATTCGCCGCGAATAATTGACATGTCACTTATATCCCCGGGCGTACAATACGATCGTATTATACGCACGGGGAGAGGAGGAGTAATTCATAGTTCTCTATGAGAACTATGGATTACCGTAATCTTGCCCGTATTAGAGCGTAAATACGCGCCAACATTACGCCATGTGAACATACCCTTAGGCCCGGTTCACACGGCTTATTCAAGCCGTAATTGCGAGCCGGATTTCGCGCGCAATTACGGCTTGAATAAGGTGCATGGGCGCGGCGGGTGTGCTGCCCGCTGGCCCCATAGACAATGCATTATTCACGGCGCGTACTCGCCGTAAATAATGTACATGTCACTTTCTCCCCCTGCGGCGGATTCGCCGAGCGGGGAGGAGCGACGGGATCCACAGGTCTCTGTGAGAACTGTGGATTACCGTAATGACAGGGACGGATTGGAGCCGTACTGCAGCGCAAATACGGCGCGCAGGACGGCTCCAATCCGTGCCCAAATAAGCCGTGTGAACATGGCCTTAGAGTGCTTTCCCACAGCGCAGTTTTGGTTCAGTTTTATCTGCGCTCCAATTAAACTGCCTTTATTAACAGCAAGCTTATTTCAGTTATCTAAACTGTGTGGAAAGTGAGGAATCAGTTAGTGTGTTTGGAATCCACAAGACTTCAAACATAGTAATTCATTACTTACTTGAAACACCTTTCTGAACAATTAAGGTTATGTTCACACGGCGTGTTGGATCCAAACTACATCTAAAAAAAAGTATCCAAAAACGCATCTGCAAATGCGTTTTTGGATACACTTTGCATGCGTTTTTTGGATGCGTTTTTAAATGCGTTTTCTTTCAAATCAACCTATAAAGCTCTATTATTATTTAATTTAACCTATCCACGGCTAAATACACCCTTTTGACCACGAGTCAATCATAAACTACACACCTTTATCTAATATGATTTAAATAAACCTATCACCACAATTTTTTTTTACAAAATCAACCTATAGTTTCCGAAACCCACCACCAAAAAAAATAACATTAAAGTAATAAAAATTTTAACAGGTAAATTTTTGTCACATGATAAAAAAATACACATCTCTCTTGTATTTCAAGGACACTAAACCCATTTTGAAGCAGAGCATTTTGCATTGTGCTAACAATACTACCAACTCTACCAATTCATGAGTAAGCGAAGCAGAGAAAAGAATATGGATAATATCCCGCGTGGATATCGGGCACCGCCAGTGAATCCAACTGACCGTGTGGGAAAAATCATTTTGACAGACCAAGAACTTTACTCTTTATTATCAATATGTTCCAAAGAACTTGAGCGTCAGAGGAGGAGGATAAGTACATGTTTTGTAATTTTGCATGGTTGGTTGTGATTGTGCAGGCTTGTTAGTTTTTTTTTTCCGTTTTAGTATTTATTGTCCTTTCCTCTTTGTCAGTTTTTTTTCATTAGTTTCTATCCGCTTTGTGTTTTTTTCTTTAAATTTCATTAGTTATTGTCCTGTCTCCTTTGTCAGATTTTTTTTATTTACATTAGATATAGTTCTATCTCCTGAGTAATTTTTTGATTATGTTATGTGTGTGTTACAGTCTAATATTGTAGCGCATTTCGACACGTATTTGCAGTTCAATATGCCCAAAATGCACCCCGCAATTACGGTAATTCATAGCTCTCATAGAGAAATACCTATGGAAATACCTGGGATTCTCGGGCACTGCTGAACTCTAAGTTTGTGAGGCAACTGCTGCTAGATCAGGTGACTCATCCGCACCTAAACCACTTTTGGGTACCACGCATCCAGTCCCCTTCGTCCTGGTAGGGGATGAGGCCTTTCCATTATTGAACAACCTGCTGCGACCCTACCCACAGAGGGGACTGGATGCTTGGATGACGGTTTTTAATGCGAGGCTAAGCTGGGCACGACACTTCATGGAATGCGCCTTCGGGATCATGAGTAGTAAGTGGGTGGTCTTCACCACTGCAATGATTTTGGATGAGCACACAGTGAATGGAGTCATCAAAGCGGCCTGTATTCTCCACAACTATGTTCAGGATTTTGAAAGTCCCGACATGGAAGTGGAGACACAGGCAGGTTTTGGTGATGCTCCATTCACCTTGGGCCTCGGCTCCCCCATCGCTGCAGTGATACGAGAAACCTTCACAGACTACTTCATGTCCCCCGAAGGTGCTGTGCTTTGGCAATTTATGCAGCTTCAGTCAGCAGCAGTCCTACCGGCGAGAGTGATAGATTTCCTCCGGTCAAAAGGCCTTTAGGGACCAAAATTATCAAGAAGTTGAATTTCCAAGAAGTCCATCAAAGAACTTATTTTCATTAAGTTAATTGTTAAATAATTGTTAAAAAAACATTATTTTCATCATTCTAAAAGTGGTGTTGTGTCTTTTTTGTTAACTTATTTGCTTGTCATGTTTTAAAAAATAATTAAATCTAATTATTTTTTCAAACATGGTTGTTTCTAGTGTTTGGAGACTTTTACTTGTCCGTAGCAACCAGAGTTTTGCAGCAATTAAAGTGCAGCTCTGTTTGTTTGTTTGTTACGGGCAACTGAGAATATTCTTCACCTGGTCCTAGACAGTTACCTTAAATGAGATGCTTTTGACTGTAAGGAAACTGTCTAACTGAAGACCATTTTTAGTTGCCCATAGCTACCAAACAGAGCTGCACTTTTATTCATCTTCCAGGAACTGCGCATCCAGTGCCTTTTGTCCTTATAGGGGACGAGGCATTGCCATTATTAACCCTTTAAGGAACCCTGACGTTCCTGAACATCACGGTTCACTGCCTGTTAATGCACCCTGACATTCCAGGAATGTCATGAAAGCTTTCTGTCTCCCTGTGCAGAGATAAGATGAAAGCTCTATGTTAATTGCTGTTTCTGACAGCTAATTAGCACATCTACACAAAGCAGGTGATCAATAATTGCAGTCCTGTGATCCCTGTGCTGAGAATCTCTGGGATTGGTCAGTCAGTCTGTTGACTCACCCATTACAGCTGATCCATGTCCCCAGCTCTGCTCTGTGTGAGAGAGTGAGGAGATTGTGTTTCTGTGCTGGGTCCTATTGCCCTGTGCTGCCATCTGGGCTGTCACAGCCTGTAATACTTTATTAACCCCTCCACGGCCTAATCACTTCACTGCCCCTGTGATCTATTTGTGGCAGCTGTCTGATCAGACCGTTTGCCACTTTCAAGTTCCAGCAATTTTCTGCCAGTGATCATCACTGGCTCATACATTGAAAAACACACACAAAAAATTAACCCCTTCATTGCCAAGTCCCTGTTCCCCTCACCTATTTGTTATAGCTGTCTGATCAGTTAAAAAGACAGTTTGTAACTTCTGTTCCCACATCTGTCACTGCCCATCACTACCCTAATACAGCCTAAAACATATGCTAAATCAAGAAGGTGCTCCTTCAATTCTGAGGTCTGTGGAAGAGTCAAAAAGCGCATATGGGCCACAAGAGGATTATTTCTAAAAACTGCATAATAAGGAGAATCATTATTGAGTTGCAATTTCTTGGTAAAATATACGGGGTTCCAATGAATAATGAACAAAAATCGTAAATCTGCAAAAAAGTTAAAATTTTGAAATTTCACTTTTACTTTTCATTAATTTCTGCAAAATTCCTAAAGGGTTAATAAACTTCCTAAATGCCGTTTTGACTATGTTAAGGGGTGTAGTTTCTGAAATGGAGTAATTTATGGGGGTTTCTAACATACAAGCCCCTCAAAACCACATCAGAAGTGGCCTGGTTCCAAAAAAAATCTGTTCTGCAAATTTTCTTGAAAATTAAAAAAAATGCTACTAAATTTTAAAGCCCCCAAATGTCTTAAAAAATAATAGGATGTTTAAAAAAATCATGCCAACACAAAGTAGACATATGGTAGATGTTCATTATTTACTATTTTGTTTGGTGTGACTATGTGTCTTGCACACAGAAATTTTTAAACTTTGAAAATGGCAAATTTTTCAAAATTTTCACAAAATTTAGATATTTTTCACACCTAAACAAGGATTTTATCGACCAAAATTAATTGCTAAATGAAAGCACAATGTGTCACGAGAAAACAATCTCTGAATCACATGGATAGGTAAAAGTGTTGAAAAGTTATTCACAGATAAAGTGACACATGTCAGATTTGAAAAAAAGGGCTTGGTCCTTAACTCCAAAACAGGCTTAGACCTTAAAGGGTTAAACAACCTGCTGCGCCCATATCCACGGAGGAGATTGGATGCTTGGAGGACGGTTTTCAATTTGAGGCTGAGCCAGGCACAACACTTCGTGGAGTGCACCTTTGGGATCATGAGTAGTAAGTGGAGGGCTTTCATCAGTGCAAAACACAAGCAAAACAAGCGCTGGGTTTTCTGCAGTAGGTAATTGTAATCATGTTTTGACCGTTTGTATACTGTGAAAATTTTTTGATTTATGGCGTGGTGTTAGCCTATTGTTTATATTTTTTATTTATTACAAAGCATCGGAACTTTATACTTTTGTATATTTTGTTTAATTTTTGATTCATGGCGCTGTGTCACTTTAGTATTTATTATTAAGCATTGGCACTTTAGATTTTTGCATACCACTGTATATGTATCACTGTGTTGCAGCATGTATTTGATTGACTTTATTGTTGGCTATTGACACTGGTTTGGCAATTGTTTTTTTTTGGCATTGCATCGGTCTTTATATTAATTTTCATTGTATATTAATTACCTTGATAATGATTTAGTGCCCACTGTTGTTGGTTCTATTTGACCATCATGTTTTGGACTTTTTAATATATTTTTAATGTATTATGTTAATAAAAATTTAACATAACATTTTTTATTGTGATTTAGTTTGATTTATTTTTGGTCTTGTATATTTGGTCATGCCAACCGACCAATTGCAACCTGTGCTGCATTTGTAAAACACGACACCGCCCTGCACCGCCATTCCGTTCAGGGATAGCGATTAGATCAGCGCCCGTGCTGTTCTTTCCTTTCCCTGGTGGTCTAGTGGCTGTTTGTTGGATCTGTTTTTATCGTGTGGATCGTCCTTCATTGGTGGTCCAGTGGATCGTTGTGCTCCCCCTGTGGAGCTCTTCTTCTTGTGTCCACCTCATTAGTGGTGCAGTGGATGACTGAGCTGTCTGAAGCACAGACAGCTTACAGCTTCCTGTTTCCTGACTGCTGATTAGTGGTTTTTCACTAATCAGTATTTTTGGGGGGTTCAGGATAAAAAAAATTTAAATCCGTTTTTTTTTAAACCCATTGGTTGCACCAACAACTACGCAGCCACTGCTCTCATCAGCGCCGATTAGTGATGCATCACTGATCAGCATCTGATTTTTTTTTTTTGCTGTGTGGTGTTTTTTGTTAACCCTGCCACTGTCCGTCCTTTGACCAGTGAGTGCTGACCAGCGATTTACATCACTGATCAGCATCCAAGCTAATTTGTTAGCACAGGGTTAATTTTGTTGACTGTCCTGCTGCTCCTGAGCACTAATCGGTGACGCATGTGACTGATTTGCGCTCAGTTTTCGGCGCAGAAAAGTTTTGGTTTTTTGGGGGGGGTTAAAAAAGCTAAAATTAATTATATTTGTTCTAAATAAATAACAGACACTTCACTTTTACTGACATCCGTTACTTAATTTTTTGCGATTTAGGGTTTTGTGGTTTTTTTTTTTACAGTATTTTCTTAATTTTGTTATTGTAAATTTTTACATAATTTTAATTTTTATTTTAATCATTAAATACACCCCCCCCCCCCCATTGCAAGACATGTGTAAAAGAACCTACATTTTACACATCCCTTAGAAATAAAGTAAAATGTCCCAATCCTCTCAGAGCCGCTACTCAGCGGAGGAGATGTACGCTTTCCTGGCATCGAATAGTGATTCCGCCAGTGATTTGGACCAGGAATTCATTGTGTTCGTCTTGTCCGAATCATCCTCGGCTGTTAAGGGTCCCGCCCGTAGACGCCTCTGTAGGTCAGAAAAGGTGACCCCTCCAAGATAGTGACCCCATATGGACTCCTTCCCCAGATGATTACCAGCCACAAATCCCTGACTTTGTGGCCACCCCAGGAGTCTGTATAGACACTACAGGCCTCACTGAAATAGAAGTCATGGTGGCACAGACCAATCCCTATGCCCAGCAGTTTGTGGTCCTAAACCCCACGTCGTCATTCTGTAGGTGGACCCCCATGGATGCTGCAGAGATAATGGCATTATGGGGCCTTATTCTGAATATGGGGATAGTGAAGAAGCCAAGGTGCAGCAGTATTGGAGTACTGACTTTTTTTTATATTACTCCATTTTCCGCCACGCAATGACCCGGAAGCACTTCAAGAAAATCCAAAAATTCTTGCATTCCGTGGATAATGCACTGTGCCCGCCCTGTGATGACCCCACCTATGACCACTTGTTTAAAGTTCGGCCTGTTATCACCCATTTCAGTGCCAACTTTGCAGCGGTCTATACCCCAGAGAAATGTATTTGTGTGGACGAGTCCCTCATACATTTAAAGGGCAGACTTAAATTTCGACAATACCTGTCCAGTAAAAGAGCGTGTTACAGGGTTAAACTCTACAAGCTGTGCGAGAGCACTTTCAGGTAAACTTACAGCTTCAGAGTTTTCAAAGGGAAGGACAGTCAAATTGTACCCCCACAATGCCCCCCTTCCCTGAGAATAAGGGGAAAGATAGTGTGGGATTTGGTGCACCCACTGCTGGATAAAGGTTACCACCTGTATGTGGAAAACTTTTATACCAGCATCCACTATTTAAGTGCCTCAGTTGCATACATACAGCAGCCTGCGACACAGTGTGCAGAAATCAGAATGTACTCCCTAAACCCGATGCACATTTTCTCCCAAAGGGTGAAAACAGGTCTCATTCCAGCAATGACCTGCTTCTGGTCAAATACAAGGACAAGAGGGACGTCCTTATATTGTCCACCTGTCATGGCCCCAGCACTACCCCTGCCCTTGTACGAGGTACCAGTACAGTCGCCCACAAACCTGACTGTATTACGGATTACAATTGGTGCATGGGAGGGGTAGACCTGTCGGACGAGGTGCTGAAGCCGTACAGTGCCACACGGAAGACCGAAGTGTAGTACAAAAAGCTGGCCATGCACATTGTGCAGATGGCGAGATACAACACTTTTATTCTTTTCCGTTGTACAGGCAAGACGGGGAAGTTTATTACCTTCCAAGAGAAGGTACTAAAGGTGCTTGTTTTGGGGACCAGGGTGAGGTCCCAGCAATTCTGGTTCCGACATCCCCCGTATTGTACCCGGACAGCACTTCCCCAATAAAATCCCCTCCACTGGTAAAAAGGGTAGGACACAAAAAAGCTGCGTGTTCTACAAAGGGGGAATTAGAAAAGACATAATTTACCAGTGTGAAACCTGCCCTGATAAGCCCGGCCTCTGCACAAAAGAATGCTTCAAACTGTACTACTCATCTATGTATTACTAGTAGTGTTGAGCGATTTTTATCGACAAAGTTGAAATCGGCAAGGTTTTTATGGTGATCGAAATTTCCAGATCATGCGATAATTAAGGTTAAAATCTGTGCATCATCTATTAAGATCGCGCCTTTTTTCGGCGCTTCCTGTAATTTTGGCGGCCAGCAAATGAGATTACAGAATAGAGCAGGGTGAGATGTGTGTGCGACGTCATGACTGGGATGTGTATGGTTGCGATTGGCTGGAAAAATCATGACCTCGTTATAACATAGAACAGCGTTTCCTGTTTCAGCCTCAGTGTCTCTCAGCGTCTCATAGGGATAGGACCTGCGCTCTGCCTGTGGCCAAACAGCTCAGCGAAATTAGTCTATTTCTGCACAGAGAAACCTCTACTATTAGCTGTGATCCTTCCAATTTAGTTAGATTAGAGATTTGAACATTTTATGTAGTTAGCTAGAGAATTTTAAAGCAGCATCTACCGCTGTAAATTCACGGCGGTGGGAGCGGGGGGGGCCCCCGCGGGCGAACACAGACAAGCTCTATCTATAAAGAACACTGGATAAAGTTCACCAAGACTTAGTGTAGACATTGTAGTGGAATATCTTTTTTATTAACAGTTTGCTATTGAAATATTTCCTGGATATTGGGCAGCCTGAACTTATATTGGATAAACATCATTTCTAGTAACTGCAGGTCTCTTTGTTAGCTGCAAAACTCCACTTTTATTATCAGTATACATTTCAGATAGGTGTTCAATTTTACCCATTACACCTGTGACTGTTGATATATCCACCTTGCACTTAAATTACAATCCAGCAATCTTGTAGC